>PISX010003888.1:0-129953 GCA_004024625.1 Mellivora capensis
CTTGAAAGAAGTTGCTGTGGCTGATAGCAAAGAGGTTACTGCCTATGTTCTCCTCTAGGATTCTGATGGATTCCTGTCTCACATTGAGGTCCTTTATCCATTTCGAGTTTATCTTTGTGTACGGTGTAAGAGAATGGTCGAGTTTCATTCTTCTACATATAGCTGTCCAATTTTCCCAGCACCATTTATTGAAGAGACTTTCTTCCACTGTATATTTTTTCCTGCTTTGTAGAAGATTATTTGACCATAGAGTTGAGGGTCCATATCTGGGCTCTCTACTCTGTTCCACTACCACTACCTTACTCTTAAGATGCTTCAGTGTGGACTTAATGTTAGCCTTCTTGTTAACAGTTTTTATGTAATATTGTATAGATATTACTGAGTATGTAGTAACTATAGCTTCACATCTCTTCGGGACTAAGTTTTTGATATAACAGATTTTTAGCACTTGTTTTAAGTAGGTCATTTGATCGGGGGGACTAATTTTTCTATAGGTTTTAAAGATAACTAGACTGGTATTATTTCAGGTGACAGATGCTGAGCCTCGGTGAAATTAAACCTATTAAACTGACTTCAGAATTAAAAGTTTCTCTTCGTGGCTTCCAAATTTTCAGATTTTTCTGAAAAAAGTAATTGTATTGTTGTTGCTGGCACAAGATGATGTAGATTAGGCCAAGTTAATGATAGCCAGGTGTTTTTTTTTAAGTAAATGAATTATAAGCTAATAAAATATTGCTGTTTTTAATATCTACTGATAAGTTTTATTGTATCTAGTTTTACATATAGTGGGGTATAAGTATCAGTTTAAAAAATATGTAGCTGTAGCTGGAAGATAGTTTTGTTACTAACACTGAAAACATAATAAGCATAATACAATTTTCATTTACTAATAAAAGAATTCCACAGATAGGTCCCTTAGGGACTATTCTTTTTGGCATCTGAGTTTCTATAAGCTTATAGAACACTCTTCTAGTATTTTTATACACATGTCTGTGTGTGTATAATCTTTAACAATATTTGCTTATTTTTTAAAAATTAAATTTAATATTTTAATAATTTTTAATGTATGTTGTTAACTGGAAACATTTCCTGCTTTTAGTTCGATTTTTAGAAGAGGTAGCTTGACTAAACTATTTGAAACTTTCAGAGGATGATGTAATTTCTTCAGTTACTCTCTGGATTATTGCTGATTTTGACAAACCATCTGGGCGAAAACTACTGTTTAATGCATTAAAGTTCATGGTGAGTATTTAGATGATTATTCTTACTACAAAAATTTTAATTTTTTTGTTAATTTTGAGAAAGCCAAATGAAGAACATGCATTCAGTCTTTATTCCCCTCCCTATTAACATTTTAAATACCTCAAGTTGTTGCTAAAGGAACTTAGGAACTCCCTCGCAAGATTCCTGTGTTCAAATCTGATGGGCCTTGTGATGGTATTTGGAGGTGGGACTTTGAGGAGGTAATTCGGTCATGAGGTGGAGCCCTCGTGCATGGGATAGTGCCTTTGTAAGAAGAGACATTAGAGAGCCTTGCTCATTCTCTTCCCATCATGTGTAGATACAAGGACAAATCAATAGTCTGCAGCCCGGAAGAGGGTCCTCACCAGAACCTGAGCAGACTAGCACCCTGATCTCAGGTTTCTCAGTCTCCAGAACTATGGGAAATAAGTTTCCATTCATTTGTTGCCACGCTGTTTATGGTTACTGTGTTGTAGCAGCCAAAACTGACTAAGACTTAGCAGTTATAAATAGGCTATTAAAACAGAGTGAATGGTTCTGGACCCTGCCATTACAACGATGACCCCAAATCTGCCTTTTACCAGCAAAACCTCATAATAGCAATTGTTCATCACATTATCAGGCAACACTTTATTTCTCTGATTATTTAAGAAAAAACAAATTTTTCTCACTAAAGAGTATTTTAAGCCTTAAATCAACCTTCATTTTTTGTTATTAGAGAATTACAAACCAATATACTTCAACAGGATACATTTCTATAAAGAGCACCTGGGTGGCTTAGTTAAGCATCTGACTCTTGATTTCAGCTCAGGTCATGACCTCAGGGTCAGGAGATTGAGTCCTGCATGGGGCTCTGCATTAGGTGTGGAACCTGCTTCCCTTACCGCTCCCCACCATTGTCATTCTCTCTAAGAAAAACAAACAAAAATCAGAAAACTCTTTTATAACCTTCTTTATTTCTAAGGGAGCATTAAAGTCTGTCTAGATTAAAAACACCTAAGAAACATAAACCAAAATATTTAATGAAATTGTTTTGTATTAGCTAAGTGTAAATCTCTTGCTGGTAACAAATTACCCATAACTTAATGGCTTAAAACAACCATCAGTTTTTTTCCCCCATTGTCTGGGGTTTAAGAATTCAGGAGTGACTCAGCTGAGTGAGTACAAAGCTTGAGTATAGAGAAGTGGGTATCATTGGCGGCCATCTTGGAGGTGCTCTACCAAATCAAAAATAGTTGACACATTTTAAACAAAATGTAACATTAGCTAGGGAGAATTTTCATGTCATGTTAGATAATCTCAGAACACACTGTGGCTTCTTTAAGTGGCGCAGACCAGCATATTCCAAAGAGGGTGTTTGGGATCTAGGGAGTAAGTCACTTCTTCCTTCTCAAGAATTTCTGGTAGCATGTTCTTTGTGAGGCTGACAGACTGCCTTTTCCCAGTAGTTACAGTGTATATGGCTCTCCCATTATGCACATATTGGTATGTTTAATGGTGCCCCACGTATCTCTAAGGATCTGTTCATTTTTGTTCATTCTGTCTTATAGATTATAGTCCTGTGGATTTATCTTTAAATTCAGCGATTCTTCCTTCTGCCAACTAAAATCTATTGAACCCCTCTGAGTGAATTTTTTATTTCAGTTATTGTACTTTTCAACTCCAGAATTTCCATTTGGTTCTTTTTTTTATAATTTCTATCTCTTTGTTATTATTCTCAGTGTAATAACTTTTTATAACCATACTTTCCTTTAATTCTTTAAACATGATTCCCTTTAGTTCTTTGAACATATTTATATGTCTGCTAAGTCCATTATCTAAGGCTCCTCCAAGATCTTTTTTAATGCTTGGTATTTTTCCTTTGCATAAATCATACTGTCCTATTTGACTGCATGTCTCATAATTTTTTTATTGAAAACCAAACATTTTGGATAATACACAGTAGCACATTCGGACACCAATAACACCTCATCCCCAGGGTTACCCATTGTTTGTTTGATCATTTGTTTATTTGTTTAGTGATGGGAGGGAACTAACTCTGTTGTCTATTTCCCTCTTAGTTATCTCATCAGTTATCTCTGATGTTCCTGCTTAGACTCTTTTCCTTGTTTTTATCTTTTATCTTCTTTCCTAGAGACTGCCTCTGAGTCAGCAAAAGCCAATTATTGCTCAGAGTTTGTGCTTAAGTCCCCATAAGTGGTTAGATGTTCACATTTCACTGTTGGATGTGTACTTGACTTAAAGGCTACTTTTCAGTTCAGGGATTTTATGATTTTGCCCCACATTCATCCGTGGAATAGTGTCTTGGAATTCCCTTTCTCGATACTCCTGAGAAGATTCAACCTTTGGCATGAAGTCTTCCAGACTGCCCAGAATGGATTTAATATTATTTTTTAAACCTGCCTTCCTCGGAGTTGCCTGGTCAGAGTAGCTTTTTTTTTTTTTTAAGATTTTATTTATTTGAGAGAGTGAGAGCGATAGATCATGAACAGAGGGGAAGTGTAGAGGGAGAAGGCGGCTCCCCACTGAGCAGGGAGCCCAATGCTGGACTCGATCCCAGGACCCCAGGATCATGACCTGAGCCGAAGGCAGACACTTAACAACTTAGCCACCCAGGTGCCCTCCAAGGAGCTTTTTATTCAGCAGTGTTTATTCAGGGAACACCTTTAAATGTGTGCCATGCCCAGTTCTCATTTTCCTAAGTGAGGTCAGTGTAGAATATATGCAGTTTCACAGAACCTCAGGGATGAGTGTGATCCCAGGACAGCTCTTTTCATCTCTTTCTCTGCTTCTCACTGTTAGACCTCTGGCTGCTCTATCATTTCACCTAACATTTTCTTGCCTGGAAGACCTTATGAAAACAGGCTACAGATGGGATTTCACCCACAGGCTGTAATTTGCTGACTCCTGATCTTGTTTATTAACTAAATTATCTGTGATATCAGTTTGGAGTTTTATTCTTTCCAGTATTATATCTTGAGCCTCTGTCATTTTCAATTCATTGTAGCCAGCTTGTCTCTAACTGCTGCCTTTATCTTACTGGGGCCTCTCCTTAAGGCTCTCTGGGGCCGTTTTTTTGGAGACCATGTTTTCTTTTCAAAACTACACAAAGTTCAAAGGACTGATGTAATGGACACTTATATATCCAACACCTAGATTCTATAATTGTTAACATCTTGCCATATTTGATTTATCTAATTATCTGTTTGTAAGGGGGAAGGGCAGGAATGGTCTAGATCATTATAAAGTAAGTTGTAGAAATCAGCATATATCATCCCTTAATACTTCAACATGCATTTTCCAAGAATTAGGATATTCTTCTACATAACTGCAGTAGCCCCTCACATTGTTAGTACTAAGTCTTCATTAAATCGTTCCCACAAAGGTGTCTTTTCTTTTTTCAAAGCAGGATCCAAACATGCTTCCCACAGTGCATTTCATTGTTAAATTTCATTAGTCTCTTTTATTGTAGAGCAGTCACATCCACATTTTGTGAGGTGACTTTTTTTTTTAAAGATTTTATTTATTTATTTGCCAGAGAGAGAGAGAGAGAGCAAGCGAGCACAGGCAGACAGAGTGGCAGCAGAGGCAGAGGGAGAAGCAGGCTCCCTGCCGAGCAAGGAGCCCAATGTGGGACTCGATCCCAGGACGCTGGGATCATGACCTGAGCCGAAGGCAGTCGCTTAACCAACTGAGCCACCCAGGCGTCCCTGTGAGGTGACTTTTTAAAGAGACCAAGCTAGTTGCTTTATAGAAAAATCCCACATTGTGAATTTCACTGATTTTTTTTTTCTTGTAGTATTTTTAACTTGTTCTCTAGCCCTCATATCTCCTCTGTACTGGAAGTTATGTCTGAAGCTTAATTAGATTCAGCGTCAACATGTTCTAGCAAGAAGACTTCATGGCTAATACTGTATATTCTTCTTGCTCTGTTTGTAGAATACCAAAATGAAAAAAAAAATTCAAATGCCCAGCATCAGTAGAATAGATAAAATAGAGTATATTCATACTGTGGAATTTTGTACAATCCTACAGAATCCTGTGGAATTCTGTACAAAACTACAGCCACACAAAACAGTGTTGGCAAATCTCACAACCAATATGTTAAGTGGAAACAGAGCAAGAAAGAATACATACTGTAGAGTTTTATGTATATGAAGTTCAAAACAGCTTAAATGTTTAACGATGATACTTAGGGGATAAACCAGAAAGCAGCAAAAATGATACAACCAATACATAACAGGGTAGTGGTTGTTTCTAGAAAAGTGGGAGGGTGTAGTGATGGACAGGGTGTATGAGAGATGACTCTGGGTTGCTGATATGGCTCTGTTTCTCCACCTAGGTTATGTATGTATATCCACCGAGGTTATAGTTTTATGGGCTGATTTCATTAAGTTTTGCACTTCTGTTTTGTGTATTGTTTTATATGTGTCATTTCACACACAAAAAGAGAGTAAACAAAGTTGCATTCTAAAACACTCTTTATACGAAGAGGTGAAGCACTTCTAGTTACTACAATGGCTGTTTGTAGGCTGTGCCAGTAGGTGCACGTTCAGTACAGTCCACACAGAAAGGTACTGTGTGGCACACTGAACAGACTTGATGGGGAAGAACAGTTCAGCTCTACAAAGACATGCGGAATCTGATCTTTTTCACCTATAAATGTGTTTTGCAGAAAACAAGTGTTCACAGTCGGTTGGGGGTTATTTATAATCCTACTTCAAAAATAAATGAAGAGAACACAGCTATTTCTAGAGGAGTTTTGGCAGCTTTTCTTACACAGAAAAACAGCTTTTTGAGAAACTTTCTCAGGAAACTGGCAAAGGAAGAAACTGCTACAGCTATTTACTCTGGAGAAAAAATTAAAACATTCCTTACTGAGGTCAGTACCTATTTGTTTGGAATAATAAGTATCTGTTGTGTATTTAGGAAGTATAAGCCAGTGTTACCATGTTACTGAAAAACATCAATAAATAAGTATACTCAGTTGGGCATAATAAGCATTCCTTCAAACGGGAAAAGATAAATATTAAATGATATGACTTTGCATCAAGGCATTTAGCAAACCAAATATTTCTACTACTACTTTGTGATCCTTGAAGTTGATGGCATTCTGGTTAGGACATGGACTTAAATGAAGAAAGGGGAGTTAAAGGATTATGTAAATAATACTCAGGTATTTCCCTGAAGGGGTCCAGTATGAGGGACATTAGGAAGATGGAAGATGATCCTCAAGAAGGAAGATTGATTAATCCTTTCAAAACTGTTTTCCGATTGTCTGCCAGACAGTGGAGATATACTTGTGAACGAGGCAGGTATATTCAGTCCCTGCTTATGTGGAGCTTATATGGTAGACAGACTGAATAGTACTGGAACAATATAAAGAAAGAAGAGCGTAGATAGTTTGAGGGATGCTCTTTTAGCTGGAGTGGTCAGGGAAGGCATCTCTAAAGAGTTTACGTTTAAGCAGAGGTCTGAAACGAGAAATCAAGCCATGGAAAATCTGCAAGAAGAATGTACCAGATTCAGGAACACAGTAAGTCTAAAGGACTGCCACAGAGGTCAGCTTTCCAGGTTTGAGGTATGGGCAGAAGAACATTATGAGCAAAATAGAGACAGTGATGTGGAGAGTACAAGGAGATGAGGTCAGGAACAGAACCCAGATATTTCAAGCACCTGTAGGACATGGTAAGGGCCTGAAGTCTTTCCTGAGTATAATGGGAAACCACTGAGGAATCTTTAAAAAGATGACTTTGAATGCCAGGTGAAGATTTGGTAGTAGGCAGACAAGAATGGAAATAGGATGAACAGTTAGAATGCTATTGCGATAATCGAGGCAAAAAATAATGGTGTCTCGGACTAGGTGGTAGTGGTAGAGACAGTGAGGTGGTTGGCACATAATATTTGTTACAACTCTAGTCAACAGGATTAGCTGATCAGTTGTATGTGACATAAAAGGTAATGTCCTTACATTTTAGCTTGAGCGGCTTGAATTGATGGTGGTGTCTTTCTTTGAGATGGGGAAATCTAGATGAGATTTGGACACATAAGGGATCAAAAGTTAAGTCTGAACATGTTGGAAGTTCCTGTTGGACATTCAAGTGGAGATGTTGGATTGACAGTTGAGTTAATGAGTGTAGAAATCAATTCAGGGTTATTGGGGTATTTTTAGAGTCAGACACTTTCTAGAGTTACCAACATTATACACAATTTAAAGCCAAGAAACTGGATGAGATACCTCAGGAGTAAGTTGGATGAGAGAAGAGAGGCTACAAACAGAGCCCTGGAACATTACAACATATAGTAGAAGTGTGCAAGAAAAGGATGATCCAGTAAAGGAGACAGATGGAGCAGCCAACAAGTTGGGAACATAACCAGGAAAGTATGGTATCCTGAAAGTCAGTTGGAGAAAATAATTCAAGGAGGAATGATCAGCTGTGCCAGATGTTCCTGAAATAGGCTTCATAACTGACCATTTACTTATTAAGGTGGTCATTGATGAGAATTGTTTCAGTGGAGTCATAGGTATAAAAGCAGATTGAAAAGAGAATGGGAAATCAGGAAATGAATATAAGTAGCCCTTTTAAAAAAAACTTTATTTTATCATGAACAGAGAAATATTTTGTATCTAGAATAGGACTCGAGGTCAAGGATTTCTAAATTGGGGAGATGTCACTGTTTTATATGGACACAGTCCATCCAAACAATGAGAAAGGATGATAGAGGGGGGAGCAGAGTTAAGAGCAAAGTTCTTGAGTAGATGAGAGGTGCCAGGATCCAGTGGACAAGTGTTAACTGTTGGTCTTAAGAAATGTTCGGAGTGCCTGGGTGGCTCAAGTCATTTGGGCATCCGGTTCTTGGTTTTGGCTCGGGTCATGATCTCAGGGTCCTGGGATCAAGCCCTGTGTCGGGCTTCACTGTCAGCATGGGGTCTGCTTCAGACTCTCTCACCCACTCCCTCTGCCCCTTCTCCCTGTGTTCTCTCTCTCTCTCTCTGAAATTAAGAGGAAAAAAAATAGAAAAGGAACTTGTTTGTCTCTTTTAACCTGAAGGAAAGCAGAATGTATGGGCACCGTTGTAGAAGGGTAGATTTATTTGGTGGCAGCAGGATGAAGTACTTCTAATTATATTCATTTTCAGAAGAAATTCCGGTCATTGCCAAGTATAAGAGTAAGAGTAGGTATTATTAGAGGTTGGAGGAAAGAGGAGAAAATGCCACATATTTCTTTATTATTCTGAGAGTAAGCAAGTGAATTTAATTCATTAGCATGGGAAGGTTTCTTAGGGCCCACTTGATGTTAATGACCCTAAATTGAAAGTGAGAGCAGTATTAGTTGCATGTTTTTCTCTAGCTGTATTAACAGTTTGATTCTAGTTGCCGGGGAAGCAGAGTTGTGTTCAGACAGAGTTGGGGATTTGCCAGGTGAATATGAATTCAGGGAGGCATTCAAGGGAGCTAAGCATGGAAGGTTTTTGTTGTGGTACAGGACTTCGGGGTGTAACTCAGGAGGAAAATTATGGGAGGTGTGATGGGCAGTAAATAAGTGGTAGGGGTTGAGGGCCGAAGGGGTTGAATGGTGTCTGATGACACCAGGTTGCATGATCAGGAAGTTCTGGAGCTTGTAGTCAGAGATGGGTTGATTGAGATGGAGATTTTGGAAGAAAGCAGGATCTAAGACTGCACTGTCCACTACTGTATCCACTAAACTAAATATGGCTCTTTAAGTCTTAAATAAGTTATTTATTTAGAACTTTATTTATAACTATTTTTTTATTTATTTAGAACTATTTATAACTATATTTATTTATAACTATTTAGTTATAAGAAAATTAAGTTAAAATTTAAATTCTGGCACGTGTGGTGATGAGCACTGGGTGTTATATGCAACTAATGAATCATTGAGCACTATATCAAAAACTAATGGTGTACTGCGTGCTGGCTAATTGAACACAATAAAACATTTGAAAAAATGAAATTAAAAATAAATAAGTAAATAATTTAAGTTCTGGGCCCCAGTCATACTAGCCACATGTTAAGTGCTCAGTGAGTGCAGTGAAACATTCCTACCATAGTGGGAACAATGAGCCTGTTAGAAATTCAGAATTTAAGGCCCCACCCTGGATCTTCTGAAATAGGAACTACATTTTAATAAGGCACCAGGTGATGGAACATTAAAATTTCGTAAGTACTGATATGGAGAAGTGTGCAGATGTGAAGAACCTGTTCGTGGTTTATTTTCTGTGAATGTCCATATATTTTTTTACTCTAACCAAGGATTACTTGTGTATTTCAGAAATAAAATGCATTATTACTAAATTAGTTTTTTGAGATTGGTAGAATGAGGTGAGATAGGGTATTTCTATTTTATTTTTTTTTTAAGATTTTATTTATTTGACAGACAGAGATCACAAGTAGGCAGAGAAGCAGGCAGAGAGAGAGAGGAAGAAGCAGGCTCCCTGCCGAGCAGAAAACCCGATGCAGGGCTCGATCCCAGGGCCCTGGGATCATGACCTGAGCCACCCAGGCACCCCGGGTATTTCTATTTTAAACCGTTGTTTTTACCAAGTGTTCCAAATGGGGGTACTTAGTTCAGAATTTAATAAACATTTGTTTCATTTCTTTAATGTTAAATTTTGTTTCTGTTGATGCCTCCCAGCCTATTACTAATTAATAATCCACCTGAAATTTTCTAAGAATGAATGGCATATGATATCTGCTTATAACAAGATTTACAAATATGGTAACTGACTTGGCAAAGAAATATTCTTTTTTTAATGTTGCAGAAGAAAATAGTATTTTTAAAAATCATAATTTAGAATAATTTCAAATTTCGCATTAATATAATAAAGCAGGCTTTAAGAAAGTGATTTAATATATTTTCTCTTGCTAATTTCATCCTTCTTAATTTATGCTTTAGGGGATGGATAAGAATGCTTTTGAGAAAAAATATAACACTGTTGGAGTGAATATTTTCCAAACTCATCAGCTCTTCTGTCAAGATGTACTTAAATTGCGTCCTGGAGAACTAGGTATTGTCAGCAATGGGAAAGTAAGTAGAAAAAGCAGTTGCTCACTTTTCTCATGGACTTGTGCTAGAGGGGTTTCAAATGTGTCTGTCTCACAACATACCTGCTACAGCACTTGCAGAGGTCGGGGCTCCTACGCCAGACACAGCACACAGGTCTGAGCATGAATGATAGGGCATGCTACTGGTTTCCTCACCCCAGCCCCCACTGATGACAGCGCTGAAGATGGTGGGTAAGACTGTCTCATGGGGAGAGCTTTTATTTGGCTCTGCTACAAGTATGAGAAAGAACAACTTCGTATCCACTACAGCACTGTGACAGAACGACTGTCGCAGTGGGTGTAGAAAGTATGTTGTGACTTTTTTCTTAACGCTTTTCTCTACAATTGACTAACTTCCGAAAGTATTGAATTGTTATTTTGGAGGTAAAATGTAATAGTTATTAATGTAATCATTAAAATCTATAAGGAAAAC
The DNA here is from genome assembly GCA_004024625.1 of Mellivora capensis. Taxonomy (NCBI): domain Eukaryota; kingdom Metazoa; phylum Chordata; class Mammalia; order Carnivora; family Mustelidae; genus Mellivora; species Mellivora capensis. The sequence continues at coordinate 10,743 of PISX010003888.1, forward strand.
CACTCTTACTCCTACCCTCCTAATAAAATTTATTATTAATAGTTTATTGTTCACCTTCTAACCCTTTTTTCTACTCTACATAGCCATGTCTGGTTTGTAAAAATACAGAATTGTAATCCTATTTTATATATATGTATGTATGAAATTTTATGTCACTTTTTTTCTTAGTATATCAGAAACATTTTTCTGATTAGAGAACTTTTATAGAACTACAGAATTCATGGTGATATCTACCTACTATTTTTTGAGTATGGGAAACTGGTTTTATTTCTCAGGAATGATTTAAGTTTTAAAAAATTGAATCTGGTGCTTAGATTTATTAAGATTTCAACTAATGCAATGTGTTTGACATATCTTTGCTTGAACTACCAAATTATATATACCTAAATTGTCTTCCAAGCTGTATATAATAGACTCTTAATGTTTTCTTTGTTTTCTATGTTTTTTTAAGATTTTATTTATTTGAGAGAGAGAATACATGCGTGAGCAGGGGGAGGGGCAGAGGGAGAAGCAGACTCCCCGCTGAGCAGGCAGCCCTATGAGGAGATGGGCTCCATCCCAGGACCCTGGGATCATGACCTGAGCTGAAGGCAGACACTTAGCTGACTGAGCCACCCAAGTGCCCCTGTTTTCTACATTTCACCAATGTTTTATTACCATATCATTTTCCCTTGAAATAGGGAAATATGCTTATTTGTTCTTTTTTAAAAATTTTTAAAAGATTTTTATTTATTTATTTGACAGAGAGAGACACAGCAAGAGAGGAAATACAAGCAGGGGAGTGGGAAAGGGAGAAGCAGGCTTCCAGCAGACCAGGTAGCCTGATGTGGGCTCCATCCCAGGATCTCGGGATCATGACCTCAGCGAAGGCAGACGCTTAATGACTGAGCCACCCAGGGCCCCCCTGCTTATTCACTCTTACTTGAATCTTTAAATAGTAGGAATTGGAGTATAGTGAGGGACTCATATTTGCAAACCTTCACAGATCAATATATCTGCTTCAGGGTAGCAGCGCTCAAGCTAATTGCATTTGCTCCTAAAGGTTCATCTTTGTACAGTGCTGTTTTACAAATCAGTGATGACAGTTGTCATGTGTTACTACAGTAATACAAAGTATTTGTGAATTTGATAGTGAGGTATGTGGAAGCGCAGAAATTGAATTGCTTTTTCTTTTTACCGGTTGCTCTAGGAAGAAATACAGCTTTTTATTTATTTTTTATTCATTTATTTTTAATTTTTTTAAATATTTATATATATGACAGTGAGAGAGAGAGTGAGCACAAATAGGGGGAGTCGCAGGCAGAGGGAGAAGCAGGCTCCCCACTGAGCAGGAAGCCCGATATGGGGCTCAACCCCAGGACCCTGAGATTGTGACCTGGGCCAGAGGCAGCCACTTAACTACTGAGCCACCCACATGCCCCGAAATGTAGCTTTTTAGAACGGTTTTACAGTATGTGGCTATCTTTGGCTCTGTCTGGCATTTTAAGGGATAAAGAGGAAAAAATTACACCTGATGTATCTAGTACCTTGCCTTTTGTAATACATTATGAAAAAGCTCCCCTATGTTTTCTTTGTCATTGTTTAATGTAATTCATAAGTTGTTATCAATATTAGTGATAACAAATGATAGTGATAGTTATGTTTATTTTTCTTAGAATAATGGTTTCTCCTCATCGTCCTTGAAATTTACAAAAGTAATCAGATCCTAGGGGTACCTGGGCATTGACTCAGTCAGGTAAGCCTCCAACTCTTGATTTCAGCTCAGGTCATGATCTCAGGGTCATGAGACGAGCCCCACGTCTGGCTCTGCACTCAGCACGGGGTCTGCTTGAGATTCTCATTCTCCCTCTCTCTTTCTGTAAATAAAAGCTTTAAAAAATATATTCAGATTCTAATTTTGTACCAGCTGTGAACCAAACATTCTTCTAGATTCTGAGAGTACAGTAGTGAACAAACATGTTTTCATGAAGCTTATATTTTGGTGGGCAGCAAGAGAGAACAAGTAAGATCCTTATTGACAAGGTGTCATTTGGAGAGAACCAGAGGAGGTGAGGGAGCAAGCTGTGTGGAATATCTGGAAGAAGAATGTTCTAGATAGAGGGAACATTGAGGACAAAGGTCCCAAGGTGAGATGATTGCTGTGTGTTCTGGGAATCGCAGGTACAAGGAGAGTAGTCAGGAGAGAAGCTGAGCGAAGTAGCTGCCATACCAGATGCTGCAGGGTTTTATAGACCATGTAAGGACTCCTGCTTTAGGCTGGATGATGAGTTGTGAAGCTCATAGTTCTGGACAGAGGACTGACATGATCCAACTCATGTTTTATCTGGACCTCTAGTGGCTGTTCTGTTGAGAATAAACTGTAGGGGGTCAGGAAGCCAGCTGGGAGCCATTTCAGTAGTCCCCGCGAGAGCTGCTGGTGGCTTGGACCAGAATGTCTCTGGTGGAGGTAGTGAGGAGTGGCTGTGGGATGTATTTTGGAGAAAGAGTGAACAGGAATTGCTGACAGACTTGACGTGGGATGTGAGAGAACTGTGTAGCCGGCAGAGTGGGGTTGCCATGTAATAAAGGCGAGGAAGTCTGCAGATAGCGTGGGGTTGTTGGGGAGGAGTGGAAGGGGAAGGAGAGTTCGTTCTGCACAGAGGAGGAGTTCACCAGTCAGTTCTGGACGTCCGCCGAAGCTCGATGGGTTGGGTTGGCAGTTGAACGTATGAGTCGAATGCAGGGGAGAGGTTGGAGCTGGAGATAGATATTAAGTCAAATTACATTGACTTGTGTGTTGATTCATAGGAAATTATACTTTTATTTATGGAAGTCTGTTTCAAATTGAAAAGTATATCTGAAAAGCAGTACTGTGGTTTATGAGCTGTCGTGTAATACTTAGCTTATTACTCTGTCTCCAAGTAATGCTTAAAAAGCACAATAATCATAGCATTTGTAGCAGATAGTTACAACTCTGAACCAGATAGTTCAGTGATTGAAATCTGACATTTTAGAATCAGTCTTAATTCTGAACCTGTCCTAATGTTTGTTAGAATTGGAACATACTCAAGGCCAAATTGTTTAATGTAATGATTAACACTGGTGTGGGGGGCAGCAATCATCTTACACTTTTTTACTATATGCTCAAGAATTAAAAATTTATATGTTTTTAGTAGTCAAAAAGTGCTAAACAACATTGTTACTATAATTATAATGAATTTACTGTTATTAACCTACATGTTTACAAATTGGTGAAAGACAAGGGGTAGCAGAAAGTAGAGAAACAAGCAAGACCTTTTTCTTAGCCAAACAAATCTGGACTCAGATTCCATTTACACCATTAATTATATGACCTCTATGAGACTTGGTTTGGAAATGTCGTTTGGACAGAGGAAATGATGATAGGCTATTTTACAGAGTCATCAGAGATTAAATATACTTTTAAACCTAAAGCACATAAAGCAGCCACAGATAGTAAATTTTCAATAAATAGTAACTCCTGTTATCTCTTTAAATATTTGAAAGCTGTCATAAGAAATAGTGGATACATTTGTAGTCTCCATTTGCATTACACTTGATGAGAGTCAGAAGAGAATCAAGGCCAGTTGTTGAGACCTCCATGAGTGTAGAGAGATTTTTAGCTCAGTATATGGTTGAGTACTCTGAGTTTTCCAAAATATTAATGAGTTGTCAAAGGAGGTAATGCATTTCTATTATAACAGTTACTCTCTATAACTGAAAAATCACATTTCCAAAGTGTTGTAAAGAAGATGGATAGGTTGGGGCACCTGGGGGCTCAGTGGGTTAAAGCCTCTGCCTTTGGCTTAGGTCATGGTCTCAGGGTCCTGGGATCGAGCCCCACATCAGGCTCTCTGCTCAGAAGGGACCCTGCTTCCCCCCTCCCCCTCTGCCTGCCTCTCTGCCTACTTGTGATATCTCTCTCTCTCTGTCAAAAAAATAAAATATTTTAAAAAACAAAAAGAAGAAGAAGATGGATAGGTTGGATAGGCACCAAATAGGTTGTATTGTGTTTTTACAGGACTTTCAAGTTCAGTGTTCCTTTTTCCCAACTTGGACATTATGTGAATTTTATACTATTTAAGTTACCTTATTCCACAAATATTATGTTCAACTTTAAGTAGAAGAATTAAGACACAAAAGAATCAAGTTTCTCCCAGCTATTTCATACTGAACTTACACAGGTGATACAGAGCCAGTTCTCTGGTGGATTTTAATCAGTGAAGATAGCCGATCTAATTAACCCCTTAAACTAATTTGAGATATTCCCTTTTTCTAAGTTATTAACAAAAGTGCTGTAATCACTAGAGGTGATCTAGATAAAATCCAGCTCTTTTCCCGGCCTCTTCTAGTCATAGTCCATAAAATACAACATTGAAAGTGCTTTCAAAGTTATCTTAAAAGGGGTACCAAATCCTAAGGCAATGAAATGATTATATGAGTACTTTTAGTTTTATAGTGCCTGTTTTTTGCATTTTTAAGAGCCCATTTTTTATGTTTAAAGTGAAACATGGTATTTATCTAGCTGGAATGCTGACATTCCAGCTCATGTCATCTGTGATAGGAGCAAATAAGAGAGTCAAGAACTTTATCAATTTTTAGAAAATATTAATTGCAGAAGCAGATGAAGGGGAAGTGAGAAAGTCTGCTACAACCATTTTATTCTGGTCTTTTAACCAAGGGGAAAAAAATGCTTTGGACAATATGCCTTCCACTTGTTTGTCCTTAAGTGTAATTGTCTAGTGCCTAAGACTGTCAGGCTGATCTTCTACATCGGGGCTTGCCTTCATGATTCGCTGATGACCGCACATACTAGTTCCCTCGGGGAATGCTAATGGTAGTCAAGTTGGTGCTCGTTGTGACAGAATAGCCATCCTACAAAATTAGGCACGTGGCAGTTTGACTCCTCTAGAGTCACTAGTTTAAAGCTGCTCTGCATGACCTTGCTGGGTTCCAAACCGCTGTACAGTATCAGTTCAATGAGGATGGGTTGGTACATTTAAGTAATTATGTGATTTGCTGTTTTTTGCTCTTTTATGCCTTGCTTATGTACTAATATATATCAACACAGTGTAGACCACAATTTATAGGTGAATAGAAAGCAAATTGAAAATAAAAGATTTATAAAATATAGACACTTGCTTTCAAAATTTACCTTAGGATGGAAAGCCTTTGCTTTTTGGAAGTATTATGTTTTAAAGTGAAACTTTCGAATGGAAATAATTTACTCCTTTTTTATTTTGTCAGTTTGATTTTGGTGTTTATGCAGATGTTATTTGTAATATCAGAGTAAGAAACATTTTTCTCTTGTTTCCCAGTAGATTTAGTAAATTGTGAAACTGATAGCCACCGTTTGTTTAATCTGTAATCAGTTTTTGCTTAAATATCTATCTGATGAGAAAATATTTGTCTCAAACTGGTATCTTCTAGAAGGTATGCAGTAATAAAACTTTCGTTTTAAGTTCTCAGGACCTTTAGATGAAGTTTTCTATACAGAAGATTTTTACTTCTTGGAAAAAATAACATTTACTAATTTAGTAGAGAAAATTAAAGGCATTGTTGAAAATATGGAAATCAGCTCAAAGAAGTAAGTATTTAAAATCATAAGAGCAATTCATTTTGGGGGGGTGCTATTTTGCATCTTATTTTTTCTCTTTAAGATTAGAAAGTGTTTCAGATATGTACATAAGCTGTAGTAAGAGGTATGTGGAGAATATTGAAAAAACAAAAAGCATCCATATACTCACCACCACCAAACCGTAGATGACAATAGTTTGCTTTGTTTGCTCTGGATCTTACTGTCCTCTTTGCTTCTCACCCACCCAGCCCGTCTCCATCCTTCCTGAGGTAACTATTTTCCTAAGTGTTGTGTGCATGATCCCATATTTGCGTTTATGCTTTTGCTTCTTACGTGGATGTCCATGATCAGTGTTGATGTGTTGAATGCCCGACTTCTACAGAGAAATGCTATTTACTGTGGCTCCTTTGCACCTTCTGCTGGAGCTTTATTCCCTTCACGCACGTAAAGCTAGTCTCTGCATTTCACTTCCTTCTTAGTGTTTCATTTAATGCATATACTATAGTTCATTTATACAATCTCATACTGAGATACAGTTAACTTGGCTGTAGTTTTTTACTGGGTCAGCAGCGCCGTTAGAACGCGCTGTAAGTGTCTGCTTGCGCGGTGGGAGTTTCTCTAGAGCACAGGAGTGTTGCATTTGGGTCGGAGGGTCTGTGCGTCCTCTGCTTCGCCACATACTGTTAGTAGTTGCAGCAGGTTACGCTCCCACCAGAAACACGAGAGCTCGTTCCCCAGTTCTTACCAATACTCGTTACCCCACTTGTTAATTTTTTCTATCTTGTGGATGTGAAATTGTCTTTTTTTAATTTGCATTTCCTTGACTTTAAGTAAAGTTGAGTGTCTTTTCATACAATTATTTTCACTCATGTTTGCTTTTCTGTAAAATACCCACACGTGTCTTGCTTAGCTCTCTGTTGGGTTATTTTCTTCTTTTAATGATGTGTGAATATTTTCTGTGATTCTCTGTACTAATCCCCATCAATTATATGTGCCTCGTGTCTTATATCACAGTTGGTGACATGGCTGTTTACTTTTTTATTGTAATTTTTTACCAGATACATAGCTGTTTTTAATTTCAATATGAAAATATTATCAGGTTTTTTTTCCTTCACAGCTTGTCTGTGCTCTGCGTGTGAATGTTGTGTGTGTACAATGTATAAGAATTTTCTCTAGTCTAAATTCATAAAGATATTGTCCTTTATTTTCTTTTTTTTTTTTAAGATTTTATTTATTTATTTGACAGAGAGAAATCACAGTAGACAAAGAGGCAGGCAGAGAGAGAGAGAGAGAGGGAAGCAGGCTTCCCGCTATTAGACTCTCATGTCATTTGTGAATTTTAACAGCTTTGTTCCCTAGCATCCAGCTTTTAAACTTCTCATTTACTTAGCTTTTCTCTTGATTTAGTTTGCTTAATTTAGTCAAAGATTTGTCTACTTTATTAGACCTACTTTACTGATTTACTTTTTTACTTTTCATATATGTGGACTTAGGACATGCCAAGCTCCTAATTGTTTTTTTTTTTTTATCAGTTTCAGTTCTTTTTATTTCTTTTTAATCTATTCTGTTTTATAAACTTCTCAAGTTGAATTCAGAACTTATTAATATCACATTTTCTTCCTTACATATCCTTAAATTACCAGCTTAAAGCATCTCTTACACTTATTTAGTTGTATCACATAAGTTTTAAAATATAAATATTTCAAAAAAAAAAAATAAAAAAAAAATAAAATAAAATAAAATATAAATATTTCATTATGATTCAGTGCTAGTATGTTCAAATTTCTGTGTTTTTTTTAACATTTGTTTATTTTTTTTAATGTTTTGAAATATTTATAATTCTTGGCTTCATAAAGGCAAATCCATGGTCCATTTTATTGTTTTTATCTTCTTCATATAGAATTATACCTAGATCTTGTTAGGCATCTAGTAAATATTTATTGAATAAATAAATGAGTAAGATGTGCTTCAGATTTTTTAAATGGCACAGTGCATAAATGATTTCCAGTTTGTTTTGAACTGTGATTAGAGACCATGGTTTGTGAGTATCAGTTATTTATTATTTATTTCTCTGAATTTTGTGAGACAAGATTCATTCTTATCATTGTCCCATGCTTCATTTTTTTAAAGGGATATTCTCTAATTGTGAGGAGGATTTTATACATGTCTATTATATTGAACATGCTAGGTTTTTTCCAGCCATCGAAATACTGAGTACCTTGTTTTATCTGTCAGTTACTAAAAGAAGTTTGTGGAAACACCGCTAGAATCATGGATCAATCATTCAATTCTTATAACTGTCAATTTTTGTTTTAAGTATTTTGAGCTATAGTCATGTATACCCTGATTCAGAACTGTTACATTTCTAGTGAATTGTTCCTTTTATCACTATATAAATTACTCCTTTCCTAATAATTATTTTGTTTTAAAGTCAGTGGCATCTTATTTTAGCCAGATCAGTGTCCTTTTGGGTTGTTTTTCTGTTACATCTTTTTCTGTTCTTTACTTCAGGGTTCCCCAGTGTCTTGTAGCATACAGCTAGGCTTTGAGGTAGTTCTTGCCAGAACTCAAAGTTCTGATTCTTCCTCTTGAGTACAGAATTCTGATCCAGATGAATGGATGTCCTTTACTTACTCTGTCATTTAGGAAGTAATTCATCAGTTAGGAAATGATGTTCACATAGAAAATTATAAATAAAGTCATGAAGTAAGGGCTTTTCTACAGTAAAGAGATAATACCCAGTTATTTTCAAGTAGAAAATATATGTTTATTATTATGTTTATTATTATACATGTTTATTAAGTGGCCATTAAGCAGAGTCCTACATGTCAGAACCTGGTAGTCTGGTAAAAAATGATATAGTAGACACAGGTTCTCAACCTACTCAGAATCTAAATTTCTTTATAAAATGGAAGTGCTTATTCTTTCTTTTCTTTTTCCTCTTCTTTCCAAAAACTTGTCTTAACATTCAGCCAACATTTTCTGCCCCAGTGTATCAATGAACATATAATGCATTTCCTCCATCATAGATTTTCAAATTTGGTTTTATTTAATTAGGTATTTGTCTTATACAGTTTGAATTAATTTTCAAACTGATTTGTGACCATAGAAGTCTGGACTTCTTGATTATATTTAAAACTCCCCCCTTTGTGGTTCTTCCTGCTCTTCTTTCTTTCCTTTGTGGGCCCCATTGCTTGGACACATAACCAGCGCTCAGCAAATATTGCCTTGAATTGAATGATTCACCATATGCTACAGACACTGCTGAGAACACCACTTAAAGTGTTTAAAGATTATATCAATGATAAGGAAGAGCAGGGTGGTTTTTAAAGCAACAGTCATCTTACTTTAAACTGACAAATTACTAACAAGTTTGGAAGAAAAGTTATTTACATAAAGCTTGTCTATTGGAGATATTTTAAATTAAATTTCTGTTTCTCAGAGCATTTATGACATGAAATGTGGACCTTTCTCCTTTGAAAACCTCATACATTGTCTTGTTTTTCTAGCATGAGTGACCTTGTTATGAAAGTTGATGCCCTTCTTTCCTCTTTGCCTAAACTTGCATCTCGCCATGATATCACATTTCTGAGAGAGAATCACAGGTAAGAACATAATAGTGTCTGGCTTTTTTCTGTCACTGTGTCCCATACTCAATTATGGTTTCCATTTGTATTTAAAGTACAGCAAAATTTAAAGTAGAATTAAAAATTGTTAGAGAAGAAATGTGTTTGATGAGATTAGGAAAATAAATTCCAGTTAATTATATATTCAAGCAAATAAAGGATGATGTGTAAGATCTGAAGCTTCAAGTAAATTCTATCTAGTATAATTTGTTTAATTATCTTTCTTGTTCAAGATCATTTGGGATTTTTGTAGTATCTTGGGATTATCATTATATATAAATAATGTGTTTATATTCTCAGTGTATAGAAGATTGAGTTACTAAAGAATTCTGATTAATAAAATGTAGGCACGGGGGCGCCTGACTGGCTCAGTCAGAAGAGCAAGTGACTCTTGATCACAGGATTATGAGTTCAAGTCCCACACTGGGTGTAGAGATTACTTAAATGACTAAATAATAAAATGTAGACATGTACAAGAGTGTGTCCAAGATGTGTTCATGGAACGCTACTCTGAGATACTGACAAATATATTCTGAGAGGAAAACTGTCCTCTGGTCAATTAAGTTTAGAGAACACTGCATTCTTGGGAGTAGGGAGAGATTTCCAGTATGCATCAGTATATTAACAGATATGAAATATAATCTACTTAAAGGTGAAAGAAAAATTCATTTTTGGTTAATTAGCAGTTGTGCAACTTATTTATCCATGGAAAGCTTTTTGGTTAAAAATTTATTGTTTTGTGAAGATTAGATTTCCGAAAGCAGTCCTCAGAGAAATACTGTTTTGGGGTAATAAACTAGTGTGTAATTTCACTATATTACACAGTTCCTCTAAGATAGTCGAAATGAAATTCACCAAGCTCTGTCTACATACATACAATTTTCTGTGTCCCCAGAAGAGAACCTTTTCTGTTGTTTTTAATTAAGGACCATACAGAATTGGGGGAAAGATAGACATCAAATAATTAAACTATAAGCATGCTTTATTATATGATCTTTTTTCTAATCACTGCTCCTATAAAACTCAATTGAGACAAATGGTTTAGCCCAGACTCGCAGTGTTTGGCACTTTCTTGTAAGCTGGCTGGTTTTATGGCAGATGCCACCTCAGGTTGTCCATGCGTACCTCCAGTGGTGACACCGGCTTCAGCCGCAGGACGTCTGTCTTCAGAGAGGTCTTCACACACACGCAGGAGTAAACTCGGTGAAGATTAATTTCTAAAGAAAGTAGCACTGTTCGAAAGGAAGTGTTACTGTTCTCAGATAACTGAGATTCAGTACTTGTATTTTTAAACTGCTGGAATTCTTCTTAAGGATGATTTATTATTATTTTTTTAATTTGACAGAGAGGGAGAGATCACAAGTAGGCAGAGAGGCAGGCAGAGGGTGGGGGGCAGCAGGCTCCCCGCTGAGCAGAGAGCCCGATGCGGGGCTCGATCCAAGGACCCTGAGAATATGACCGAGCCAAAGACCGAGGCTTAACCCACTGAGCCACCCAGGCGCCCCTGGAATTCTTCTTATAAACTTCTTTGACTCCTGCATACCACTCGCTGAAATAATTTAACACAGATTGCTCAAAACCATCATTGTAAACATTAGTAACTAGACTGTTCCATGATGCCGTAATATACTTGGGAATTTTGATACGTTTGGAACTTATGCCCATGTTAAATGTCTGATACACTTGATCTTTTATAGTTTTATTGTTGATTGGTCTCTACTTTCTTTCTTTACCTGTCACATCTGTCAATGCATCTGCTGCTTTTAAGCCTACTGCCTTATTTTATAAAGATGGAAGAGTATGATGCAATTTGTGACAGTGGTCTACAGTTCTCCCAATTTCTTATGTTATCTCTGGGGCATTACTATAAATGGGCATGTGGCATGTATGTATTGGTGTGCCTCTGTTTATACAATATACATCCTCATCTAATGCCTGCCTCCTAAAACTTGCAGAGTCCATCATTTGCCATTTTCTGAGCTTATGAGTATAATTTAGGCATTCAGCCTTTTTTTCTATGTTTACCCAGGTTGATATGTCTATCTCGATCAGCATGGGTTGTATGGTATAGCATGAGGTTTCTTATCCAAAACACCGAGTTTTTGAATCTGTTACCATAGCCCTGGGACCTCTCATTGCTTCAGTTTCTTAATCTATAAAATATAGTGCTGATTCCCACCCTACAGGAGTTTTATGAGACCTACTGTCTTGAATAAAATAGATAATTAATGCTTTGCAGCTGTTATGTGTATTATGTGTGTATTTGTTAGACAAATAATGAAACTTGGAAATCAGAGAAAGAAGATTGGACCTGAAAATTAAACCACAAAATCAGCTCACATTAATCTGGGAGGCGACAGGTGAATACCCACCTTAAAAGTAGGACGCAGGCCAGCAAAACTTAGTCATAACCCAATTGAAGGTATTAATGAAGAAAGAATGACTTTGTTGGATTTGATTTGTGTTGGAATCGTGGGAAAAGTAGAGAGAAGCACATTAGGAACACTGGGCTGTCGGGTTAGGGCTCAGTACTGCAGAGATGCTGCTGGTGTGTGCATGTGTGTGAGTGTGCATGCCTGCACCCGCGTACACGTGTGGGGGTGTGCAGATGAAAACAGATTTATAAAGGAATTGTTGGAGGGTTTGCCCTTATACAGTTTTGGGAGCTGGTGAAGCAGCCCCTCTAAGGCTGTTGATACTAGAGCTTGGAGCTCCCAGGACAGGGGGGAAATAAAGGGGGCTGTAGGGAGGGGTGACCGGCCTTTGTGCCTGCCAAGACACACCCCAAATTTAATGGTGAGTTTTCCAGTGTACACGGTTCACAGAGTTCACAAAAGAAAATAAATGAATTGTCCAGGTGAAATATAACTGTTTTTAGAAGAGAGAGGACACAGAAATTTCTCTGAGAAATCTTTACAGAGGGAATATTACAGGAGTCATAGTGTTTTCAACAACATCTTTAAAATAGTTGGTTCGACCTGTCTTAATACAGAAACTGATCATTTAATTCAGTAAAACAACTCTGCATGGAATGGATGGGATATTGGCTGAGTAGCAGCTTCCCATTGCTGTGGCTGGTTTGAAATGTCCTTAGTTTCTCTCTAAGACTTGACAGACTGCATATACCTCAAGCTGCCCTTCATGTCTTTCTCTGACTTAAGCTTTTAATAGTTATTGACTATCTGCGTACTTGACATTATTCTTCCTGGGCAATGGCATGAAGTGTAGCAATAGATTCTTGACAAATTGAATACAAATCCATTGCCTTAAAAGGATGGTGTAGGTAGAGTTAGCATCTTTTTGTTGATATTGTGTGAGGAAAGAGATCTCCTACTTCCATTTTTAGTTGAGTACCTCCTGATAGGCTCAGGAGTCTGCTCAGAAAATTGTCCTGAGTCTCCACCAATGCACAGAGAGGTAGATGATGGGTGCGGTGGGGTTCTGATACATGCGACCTCACAGCATTGGCAATCATCGGAGTAAACAGATGCCTACTTTGCCAACCAGAGCATCTCATAAAGCATACAGAAGATGCCCAATTTTGAATAATGCTGCAAGTATGGCAGTAATTTGTAAAATTTTCACCAGGATAACTGAAGTCATTAACCATTGAGGATACGCCCTTTAATTTTACAACATCTGATTTGTAACCGTTACGTCTAGCGGTAGTCACGTAGCAGGATCTGTTGTCCGATTCTGTCACTCCTATTTTAACTAAATCAAATCATGTCAATTGCATATAAAATAAAATGTCTTCTGTTTCTTTCTCAGAGGACCCATATTTGAAGTGACTTTTACATTAGCTTTTATTGCTGAGAAATTAACCCCCTCACTGCAAAAAGCCTAGATATTTATAGTCTTCCTGCACCAAAGACTAATGTCCCTGTAATTTTACAGGTATCCATTTTGATTTGGAAATCTTTTTCCCTTGTAATATGTAAGATATTTAATTCATACATCTTGAAAAACTGACTTCCTGTATTACAGTGTTAAAATAATAATTCAGTTGGAACATTCTGTACTTTTAGTCAAATATATACTTTTAACTTTGATTATAGTAAATATAGAATTTATTATCTTCCATTGGCCTTTTCTATGCTTTTACTAATTTTCCCAACATCAGTAAAGATTAGTGTATCCTCTAACTTAGAATTTAGTTCAGTGAAGGACACGAGGAAGAAGACTGAGGGGAGGAGGTTAGGAGAGGGTGACTGGCGTAAAACTAAATATGATAAATTTGAGCTTTTTTTCCCCCTGAACTTTCCTGTTATATGTTGGGATTTTTTATATACTAAGTTTAATAAAACTGCTGAACAGTTATTTTATTCTCAAGTCTGAGAAAATACATTCAACAAACACAAAACTTACCTGGGCTTTATTTTTTAATATTTTATGACCCATGAGAACTTAAGGGGGGGCGCTTAAAATTAGTTTTCACTCTAATACTATTGTTCTTTGAGGGTTCTTAAAAATCACTCATCCATAGAATCTTACTTTAACTTTCTCTGATTCTTTCCAGTTTTGTAATTTATTGAACACAAACAGTAGGCTTTTAAATTTGCGTTTTCCAGGGCACCTGGGTGGCTCAGTGGGTTAAAGCCTCTGCCTTCAGCTCAGGTCATGATCTCAAGGTCCTGGGATCAAGTCCCGCATCGGACTCTCTGCTTGGCGGAGAGCCTGTTTTCCCCTCTCTGCTTGCCTCTCTGCCTACTTGTGATCTCTCTCTGTCAAATAAATAAATAAAATCTTTAAATAAATAAATAAATTTGCGTTTTCCAGAGTGGCTGCACCAGCTTGCCTTTCCACCATGTAAGAGGGCTTCTTCGCATCCTTACCAATATCTGTTGTTTCCTATGCTATTAATTTTAGCCATCCTGACAGGTGTGAGATGATACCTTATTGTAGTTTTGATTTGATTTGACATGCACACACACACACACACACACACACGAATATTTTTCAGGCACCAGAAAGAATGAAATCTTGCCATTTGCAAAGATGTGATGTGGTTGGAGGTAGAGGGTGTTATGCTAAGTGAAATAAAGCACTCAGAGAAAGACAGATACTGTATGATTTCACTCATGTGGAATTTAAGAAACAGGTGAACATAGCATGGAGGGGAAAAAAAAAAGAGGCAAACCAAGAAACAGACCAAATTACAGAGGACACACTGACAGTTTCCAGAGTGGAGGTGGGTGGGGGATGGATTAAATAGGTGATGGACATTAAGGAGGGCACTTGCTATGATGAGCACTGGGTGTTGTATTGAAGCATTGAATCACTCAATTCTGTACCTGAAACTAGTAGTTGCATTGTATGTTAACTAACTGGAATTAAAATAAAAACTTGGAATTAAAAATAAATTTGCATTTTCATCTATGAAGTAATCAGGATTTTTTTTAATCCAGTGAGAAAGAAAACAGTTAATAAGAATGCATATAGTTCAGGTGTGCCTGGCTGGCTCAGTGAAACATGTGACTCTTGGTCTCAGGGTTGTAAGTTCAAGCCCCATGTTGAGTGTAGAGATTACTTAAAAAAAATGGGGGGGGGGGCCACTTGGGTGGCTCAGTGGGTTAAGCCTCTGCCTTTGGCTCAGGTCATGATCTCAGGGTCCTGGGATCAAGCCAAATATTGGGCTCTCTGCTTAACCAGGAGCCTGCTTCCCTCTTCTCTCTCTCTCTCTCTGCCTGCTTCTCTGCCTACTTGTGATCTCTGTCAAATAAATAAAATCTTTTTTTTTAAAGGAATATATATAGCTGAGATTAAGACTTATTAGATAACTAAATAAATTTAACTGATCATCTTTCATCTTATTTTCTGTTTTCCTAGCATTATAACAATAAATCCTGAAGAGAATGACATGTTCTTTGATGTCATTGCTATTGTTGATCCATTAACAAGAGAAGCACAGAAGATGGCCCAGTTACTGATTGTAAGATAATATATTTTTATTGTATATTTTATATATCATTTTATTATATACTTTCATTTTGAAATTTATAATTAATTTTTCAGGTCTGTTTTTAGGTATTTGTGCTCTTAATGCTTTATTCCATGCAGGTTTTAATTAGCGTGTCATATTTCAATGTAGAAAATGAAATGGTAGAGCTATGCCAGGGGTGTTATGGCAGTCCCAAGGTTAGGTGTTGGTGTGGACTTAATTATTGTCTTCTGCCTCCCCTGAAAGTCGTATGTTGAAGCCCTAACCCCTCTTGTGACTGTATTTGGAAACAGGGCTTTTTAGAGGGTAAATAAGGTTAAATGAGGTTTTATGGTGTGGGCCCTAATCCAATAGGATTTATAGCCTCGCAGAGGAGGAGGGGAGAGAGATTCCTTTCTCTCCTCACACACAGAAGAGTCATGTGAGTACACCACAACACGGCGCCTGCCTAATTCCCCTCTTCGTCCTGTCTCCAGTTCTGAAGAATGGCTTCTAACCCTAACGATAGCCGAACAGGTGAGTGAAGGCTGTGTTCAGGAAGTCTGGCCACAGGAACAGTGGCTTCAAGACTGGAGTTTATTTCTCATCTCACAGTCCAAGCGTGAGCCACCTGGAGCAGGGCAGCTCCACAGCGTGAGGACACAGGCGACTTTTGTCGTGGCTGTGGTGGCTCAGTCATCCTCGGGAAGCTCCTCCTGTCTCGTGATCTGAGATCACTCGCCAGGCTCCTCCCCGCCACCTCGGGGTTTTTGCGAGCAGGAAGGAGAGCCCAAGGGCATATCCGTCCGGTTCCATGTCATGGGCCAGAACATAACCAGTCATGCGGCTGCACCCGGACACCGGGGGGTGGGGGGGGACACTGGGCATAAAGCTTAGTGAACGTTCGTTCATTGAGATAGAGAGAAGGAGCGCTGAGGGGAGCTAGCCAACTCTGAAAGGACATTATGTGCCTTTTCATTATACTGAAACCTTGTGATGTTCACACTGTGATGCAGCTTTCGTGGGTAAATCACAAAAGCTCGTTATGCTGGAAATCTATTTTTTCTAGTGCTGTTCAAAATTGTGGGGTACTCCTATTTGAAATTACTCCATATTTTTTTTTAAAGACACATTTAAAAAAACATTCTCAGAAGTGGAAACCATTTGTCCTCTGACAGTTGGGCTCACTTTTGGAAACAGGCAGAAATAATTGGGCATTAAGTCTGCCGGACGATGTGAGGGATCAAGCTGGGCCATACGGTTAGACATGCTGGCGGAATTTCAACCTGCAGTTTCTCTCAGATGAGTTTTCCCTACATGATGGACAAAGGGATTATCGATAGCTCTTACAATTGTTTGGACAAATAATTTTGGGAAGTCTTTGCCATTCTACTTATTCAGTGTATAACCAGGGAGAACAGTTCCATAGTTGGTTTACTCAGCCCCGTTCTTTCTTTTACCATTTGTACACCTTCACACTTGAACTTCTGGAGACACACTATTCAGATTATTCTTTAGAAAACAGCGGTCAGTCATCATACCTGTAAGGAGTGGAGCTAGATCGATACATTACAGTGTACACATACCCTGTTTCCACGGAGTCGTTACTCAGAAAAAACATTGCTTACCTCTGAAGTTTTTATGTAAGGATAGAATTTAGGAATAAGAATATGAGATCGTACAGAAATATAAAATACGGGATTGAGGATGTCTGGGTGGATCAGTTGGTTAAGCGTCTGCCTTCAGCTCAGGTCATGATCCCGGGGTTCTGGAATCAGGTCCTACATCGGGCTCCCTGCTCAGTGGAGAGCCTACTTCTCCCTCTGCCCCTAACCCTGCTTGTGGTCGCTCTCGCTTGCTCTCTCTTTCAAATAAATAAATTTTTAAAAATAATAATAAAATATGGGATTGGATCCCAGGTTACATGATTGAAAATAGTAACATTCTTTCTGAGCACCTCAACGCCTCACATAATTTATTATTTCTTATATAAAGAAAATTTGTGGTATAAAACATAAATGAATTTATTGAAAGAACTGGATAGTGTCTCATTGAACACTTGGCAAAAACAGTGGCTCAGCAACCTCCATTGTAGCCGGTGTGAAGTGTAATAGAATGGGAATTAGTGCTCTTCAAGCCTTTGTCTATTCTAATTCCTCCTCAAGCCTGCATCCTTTCTGTTCCGTGCACCTGTTTTTTCCCCTCTCTTTACCTATGTCCTTTGTTGTCTAATATCTTTCAAATCTGTGTTGACTTGCCTTCCTAGAGATAGAGACTGCCAAAATTAATAATCCTCCTATGTCATATGCCCCTGGGGAAATAAAAAGAGAGTCTTTCATCCGTATGTAGCCAGGAACTTCCTACATCTCTACCATGTGGATGGAATTCCGAACGGACTGATAACCTCGCCATCGTTGCTGGGAGGCCATCACTCTGTGTTCGCACATCATGCTGCTAGCAATTACTTCACTTGTCCTGTAATGCTAAAGAAATTTGGAAATGTGGATACCATGAAAGAAAGTCACATCAGGCAAAGGGAGCCAGTGTAACCCTTGAGCCATGAAATTAGCTGTTTGGATTCAATCTGACCTCTGCCATGACTTGCTGTGTGATCTTGGGCAAATTACCACATCTCTCTGTCTCAGCTGGAAAGGTATCAACCTGTGAAGGCTGTCATGAGGATCCCATGAGATAATGAATCTCAGGTGCGAATGCAGTGCCTAGTACGTAGTAAATGCCTAATGAATGTTTAAAAAAAGATTACTTAATATCAAATATGGGATTTTTTTTTTCAAACAGGTACTTGGCAAGATTATCAACATGAAGATAAAATTGTTCATGAACTGTAGGGGTAAGCTTTCAGAAGCCCCTTTAAAGAGGTGAGTCTAAGTGAATGTCATTTCATTTCAAAAGCTTCGCAAATGCTAAGACAAAATAAATAAATAAAGGACCGTAATTACTGGGTCTGGTTTTTTTCTTCATAAGATCCTTAATTGAAATAGACCGGAAGATCAAAGATAATTTATTAACCTTAACTGATATAAAATTAAAATAACCTAAGCAGTAAAAGTGATCCAGTCTAATTGCAGAATTTACAAGGACTTATGTTTGTCGGTGGGTATTTTTGGAAATGTAATCTAGGAATACCTATTTGAAAATACACAAGAGGAAATAAAGTTGAATCAAACCATTTTTGATTTAGCTGTATTTTCCTTTTTTTGTTTGTAAAGATTTTATTTATTTGGGAGAGCTGGGCATGGGCAGAGGGAGGGAGCAGGCAGAAGGAGTAGAAGGAGCTGACTCCTGTGTTGAGCAGGGAGCCCAATGCAAGGCTCAATCCCAGGATTCTGGGAACATGGCCTGAGCCGAACACTGATGCTTAACCGACTGAGCCCTCCAGGCGTCCCTGTTTAGCTATATTTTCAGTACTTCAGAGCTGAATTATCAAAATGATCTTTAGGATATCATCTCATTATTTGGAAGTATTGGGATGTAAATAGTGTAGAATACTATTTCATTAATATAGAAAATGCTTATTGTAAGCCGACATTCCACATTACTACTGTAGTGTTGAAATAACATTGTCTCTCAGGTAGGGACAGAAATAGACCCTTCCTCCTCTTTCAGGATCAGAATCACTATCATTTTGAGCCACTCTTACTGAGAGGGATATACAGTATCCTTCAGGTGTCATGGGACAGAAAAAAGGCTTGTTAATGCGCTTTTCTTTGTATAACATAATTATGTAGCTCTGAAAGAAAATATGCAAACACAAGACAAGAAAGTTGCATTCACCTAATCCCTTGTTTACTTATTAAATTTTATTTGTTATAATTAGTAAACATAGCAGAGATTATTGCCTTGAGCAGATATTTTAAACATGGTGGATATTTTTAATATTTGGAAAGCAATAAAATGGGAAATGTAAAGAATTTAGATGCAAGTATAGGGTACCTTCATTCCTTTCCTGAGACTCCTGTCCTCATACCTTATTCACATTGTTCTCTGGCTTCTCCTTTATCTCTTGTATTTGAAATTATATCATGTCCCAAATCCAAACAAAAGCTGTCATCTTATTTTGGTCACTAACTGAGAGGTCGGTTAGCTCTCTGAGTAGAGAAGTTTTAGTCATACAGGTAGCGATCTCCATAGTATCTCTATAAAGCTTTGGGTTATATAATAAAGAGTAAGAATATTGAACGTAAGCAAGCGCAGTCTGTTAGGAGGGAAAGAATTTGACCTCTCTAAGGTGGTGTGACCCTTAAGGCTTCAAGTGGTTAATGAGGCTGCACAGCACAAAAACTGTGAAACGGGTTTGGAACTGTGAGCTCAGAGGAGCATTATTGGCTCAGTAGCATCTGTCAAGCAAACGATATAACACATTGGTCCCCAGCCCTTTACTTTTTCTTTTCTCTTTCTAAATGTTTATTTCTTTTTTGTTCCATTTTATTTTATTTTTTTTAGTGTTCCAGAGTTCATTGTTTATGCACCACACCCAGTGCTCCATGCAATACGTGCCCTCCTTAATACCCACCACCAGGCTCACCCATGCCCCCACCCCCCTCCCCTCCAAAACCCTCAGTTCCCAGTGGGGCAGTGGAAGGGGGTGCTCTCTCTCCTCTTGCCAACCCTCTCTTTCTGTTTGAGCCCATGCTTTCCCACGTGTTCTGGAGCCTGCCTTTATCACATAGTCCCTTTGCTCTGTATCTTTAACCTCTCTGCCAGCTCTTTCCTTCCTGAGAGTTAACTCAATTTAAAAAGAGAAATAAACTGCTCTCTTAATTCCTCTCCCCTGGAGCCCTGACTTCTCTTCTGCATTCTTTCTCTTCTCACATTCTTCACAGATGACTCACACACTCACACCCACACACACTCACACACACACACACACACACACACTGCTCCCCCCTTCACCGTACCTCCCCCTGCAGCTTGCCTTTAACTTCCTCTCTGCTGCCGGATTTTTACTAAGTTTTTTTTTTTACTAAGGTTTTTACTAAGAGACTCGGCTGTTGGCAGCAGCCTACTCAATGACATGTCAGCTGCACTGGGCAATCCCAAGTACTCGTTTCGTCCACGCATTCTCTGGCCCGTGTCTCTCTCTCTCCGCCTGCCTGCAGTCGGCAGCTTCGGACACAGCTGCAGTGATCATGGTCTCCTGGGGTTCATCCGTTCTGCGGCTTCTCCTTGAGCTTGGGCCGCTCCTAGTGATTCGCTTCTCATGGAAAGCACGTGGCGAAAGTAATGGAAAGTTTCTTGGGCAACTAGGTCATCAGAGACTGTGGCTTGTGGCTTGCTGGCATTCTCCATGTCTTGCTCTCCTGTGCTTCTCTGACCCAGCGACATGGAGGGGCCCCTGTGGCAGGGACCCGAGGGCAGTCTGCAGCCAGCCACCAGTGACCAGCTGTAGTCCTTTTTCCAGTGGCCCTGGAGGGGAGCCATACCGGCCTGGAAGTGGGTTCCCTCCCAGCCCAGCCCGGAGCTAACTACAGCGCAGCCGACCCCTTGACTGCGGTCTCCAAATAGCGGAAGTCATGATTCTTAATAACAGAGCTAATTCCTAACTGGAGGATAAGGGCAAAACACACTAGAGCTCTGTTAATAAGCCGCTGTCTTCAACTCAGTCCTGTCTGTTTTTAACTGAACTTTTACCAGAATTCTAATTTGCTTGAATTTAATTGCTTTCTGGTTATCATTTCTCTTCCAATGATGAGTGCTGCTAAGATCCAATAAAATGGCTGGAAAATGGACCAGGCTCAAATCTGAAGAAGGATTAGTGAGCAAATACAGATCAGAAACTAGCTGAACCGACCTGAGTCAGTATATGTTAATCTAATCATGTGCGTTAAGAAACAATCAGCAAGGGCGTGTATAATCTTAGGGGACTGTCTGCTGTTTCCAGGCATTAACTCTTCTGCAGTATACTATGTTTTAGTTTTTTTTTAACTTGAGACTTTTGGTCATGTTTTTAAGCCATTTTCAATGTTTAAATATTTTAAACAGAAGAAATCTGAATTTTGGTCACTGTAAGTATTTTTATTTATCTTCTTTTGACAGCTTCTATCGTTTTGTTCTGGAGCCAGAGCCGGTGTTGGTGGCTGATGGCATTACTGGACCCGTGGCGACATTCTTGGATATCCCTGAAGCCCCCCTTCTCACCCTCAACATGATTACTCCCGAAGGCTGGTTGGTTGAAACAGTACACAGCAACTGTGACCTTGACAACATTCACCTCAAGGATGTAAGTGGTCTTGTCAAGTTCTGTCAGGAGAGAGGAAGGGGGTCAATTCTCATGATTATGCTGCGGCTGCTCCCAGAATTGTCTTCCTTATGGCTCTAGGTCCTCATCTGGTCTTTGCTTTGATTTTTGAGTTTCCCGAACTTCCAAATTCACCCTCTCGAATTTCCCAGGTTCCTAGATGCTCTTGCCGGCTTTGTGGCTGCAGCCACTTCTCAGGCGCTCCTCTGAGATGGACAATGTAAAGAATACAGAGCCGGAAACACAGCAGCTTAGGACAACACCGGAAATACCCTATTTTGCCCTGAAATTTTGTTTTTAACTCTGGAAAGAGCAGTTGCATCTCAAGCTCTGTTTTGCGCCACAGCTCATGGCCAGAGGAAGCAGCCCAACCAGGTAGAAGGCAGGGAACAGTGCTCCCTCAAAGCTGCAGGCTGCGTGTGCTGCTTCCCAACCCCCTGCTCTCCCTACCCACCCTCTACCCCACTGCACTCCATCCCCACCCCCACTCCCCTTCACCTCTACCCGCTCCACCCCTACCCCATTTCCCTCCCCCTCCCTCCACCCTGCCCCCTTCCATCACTTTCCTCCCTCCATCTCCATCCCCGCCTGATGATCGTCTGCCAAGAAATGAGGGGCCTTCTCTACCCTGCCTGTTGCATTCAGCCCACCACCGTAAAAGGGGGAGGAGGCTCTTTTAAAATACGAGTCTTTCAAAACACTGTATTCAGAAACCCCAAATAATAGAAGCATTTTAGAAGAGCTTACCTAGAGAATAGGTATCCAGAAGAGAGACCAAGGTCCTCCTCCTCAGTGTCCTCTTCATGCCTCTTTCTGCCTTGACCTACCGAGGTACAAACATTTACTACTGCTAATTTGGTTAAGATTACTCCCCATGTTTGTTTCTCGTGCTCTAACTTTGTCTAAAGATTCTCCTTCGAGGCAGGTTTCTTCTGAGGCACACGAGTAGACTGTGGTTTCTTGTCCCTTGGGTGGAACCCAGCCCCTGGCTGCAGAGAAGGACCTAAAACTCAGCCGTAGCCATTGCCAGACATGAGCCCTGCACATCCAGGGAAACAATAGGAAGGCAGGGGCGCCTGGGTGGCTCAGTGGGTTAAAACCTCTGCCTTCAGCTCAGGTCATGGTCTCAGGGTCCTGGGATCGAGTCCCGCATCGGGCTCTCTGCTCAGCGGGGAGCCTGCTTCCTCCTCTCTCTCTGCCTGCCTCTCTGCCTACTTGTGATCTCTGTCTGTCAAATAAATAAATATAGTCTTTTTTAAAAAAAGAAAAAAAAAAAGAAAGAAAGAATAGGAAGGCAGAAAAGTAATAAAATCCAGGAGGGAAAATTCAGAAAGGAATTTGGCAAATAGTAAAAAGTCCTGTTTTCTCAGCTGGCTCCCTTGAAGGACCTACTGGATCCCTCATTCGGAGAGTTCAGTGACCTATACCAGTGAAAGAGGTTTACAGATTCCAGCCAAATGTAAAAAGTTTGTGGTGGGAGAGTTAACGCAGCTTAGAAAAGAATTAGATTGAGTGGTGAAAATTTCGGCAGCTATTAAGCAGTTAATGGAGGTGAATTGACCACTCTTTGCTGTGGGTAACGGGTACCGAGTGTCTTTTTAGAAGCTCGCCACTTATTGAAGTGGTCTTTACTCCCAGCGTGGGGCTCGAGCCTGCGACCCCAAGATCGGGAGCCGGATGCTTCACCACCTGAGCCCACCAGGCGCCCCTAGCAGCTCTATAAATGAACAGTACTTCTCTTTATTTTAGAAGACCATAGAGAATTTTTTCTGTCTGCATAGATCATATGAATAAATGGAAGGAAATTGCAAGTTCTCACAGCTGCAAAATTAACAACTTCCAAGGTTCTTCTCTTCCACTATGTTCTGTACATACTTAGAATATTACCACCACGGTCCTGGAAGACTATGAACTAACAAAGTAGAGACACTTGTTGGGTTAGAAAGAAGGCCTTGTAGGTCCAAAGGAAGGTGCACGCTGAAAAACTGAGGCTCAGAATAAGAGGTTTGTGACACACACTGGCTCATGCAAGTCCTCCCTCACTGCGTCCAATCCCTGGACATCACATCAACACCTAAAAAGTGTGATGGAGAAAAACTCTCCCTTACCAGGACTTTGTTTACGTGGTTTATGGCACAACTGGCATCAATGCCATAATTAAGGGGGACAGAAGTGGCTAGAGGGAGATGAGCCCTTCCACCTGGAGTTCAGAGGTGGTTCTTTGCTGAGCTTGTTGTGAGGACTGTGTCCAGATACCCCTCGGTTGTGTTGGACCACAGCCTAGATCTGAAAGATCTCAAAACACCTGAATTACTCGTGGATGTTTACTAGGGAAGAGGGAGTGAATAATAAAAGGTTGTTGAAGGACAAGGGGATGTGGCTATACTAAAAAGGAAGTCACAGAAAACTTTATTAGCTGCTTCTGAAATGCAGTATGGTCGACTCTTAAGCAACATGGGGGTCAGGGCCACTGACCCCTCCCCCACAATAGTCAAAAATCCATGTATAACTTTTGCCTCCCCCAAAACTTAACTACTGATAGCCTGCTGTTGACAAGAAGCCTTACTAATAACATAAGCAGTCAATCGATAGGTTTTTTTTTGTTTTATATATTATATATTGTACTCTTAGTAAATTCCTAATTTTTTAAATTCTTTAAGTAAGCTGGAGAAACCATGAAAATTCTTACAAAGAAGAGAAAATACATTTATAATACGGTGTACTGTATCAAAAAAAAACCCCACAGGTAGTAGGTCTGTATAGTTCAAATCTGTGCTGTTCGAGGGTCAGCCGTAATCTAGTCGCCCACTGCCAATGTAATTGTTAAAGAATTCCTATTTTAGCACCATAGATAATTGTTTGTAAACCCAAATGATCTTTATAATTAAACTTACACTTCTTTTAAAGGAAGGAACGAACTTCTTTACAATTTAACCACAGAACAATATAATAAACACTTCTATTAGAAATATTAATATGCACCCAAAGTTCTATTTGAAAGGTATTAAATTCATGTCTGCTATCAACAGGTAATATTTAGAATAGGTAATATGTGAAGGAGATGTAAACATCACAAAAAATCACAAATTCCCATCCTTGCTAAAAATAAATCTTGTGAGTAGGAATGGATTTAACAAATTACCTTTATGAAATTATCAATAAACTTAAAATATTTTCACTAGAAAAAACTTTGAAAAATGAATTGGCTATTTTTGGTGTTGTGGTTTGAGTCAGTCCACAGAATTGATGTCTGTTATACAACTCTAGGGATGAGAGAAGGTTTCACATTAATATGAAATAAAGGTTTTTTTAGTCACAACCTGATTGAACATACTTGAACTCTGCCCTAATATCTCATGAAGAAAAATATTTAAGCTTCACACCCACTGTGGGGTACATTTCCCTTATCTGTAAAATGAAGGAATGAGAAGAGCTCTACAGCTTTTTTCTCACTTGTAATATTCTCACATTCAGAGACTATCCCACGTGAATGTTTCCATCCATGCATGATGTTGTGAGTACTGGCGACACAGGTCAGTGAAGTATATGAAGCTCGTTACTAGGCTAGTGAGAGTTCAACAGCTGATTCAGAATCCAACTAAAGTTGAAACAAGCAAGTTGTCAAAGAAGGTACTTCTTGTTCTTAAGAACTAGACTTAAAGAGGAATGCTACTCACAAGTGTTAACATTATTTCTCTTATTTCAAAGAAACTTGAAGGAAAAGCAGCTATACAGTATAGAATATTTTCAAATACTTTATATCCTAAACACATTTAAAAAGTGTCAGGAGGCCATAATGAAATAAGATATAGATAGCATTACTGTCTTATCTGCTCAACAAAATTACTAAATTATGTGAAAATCACTTACCATTTGATTTATTCTCATGTCTGCTTATGTTTTTCCTATGAAGTAAAGAAAAAGTGTTATCCCTAAAATATTCTAACATTTGCAGTAGAGGAAAATCTGGAAACAATTGGAATTCCATTTAAAAGGGTGTTTGTAGAGACATGTTCATAAAAAGCTGTATTTAATGAAAAAGCAGGTTACACTTAGAAAAATATTTATGGAAAAGAGAAAAAGAAATCAGTGTGTTGATTGTACAGGAATGTTTAAGTGATTGCTGTTTTTCCTCTTTTCCACATTTTTAAGAGAATTTTTTTTAAAGATTTTATTCATTTATTTGACACGAGTAGGCAGAGAGGCAGGCGGAGAGAGAGGAGGAAGCAGGCTCCCTGCTGAGCAGAGACGTGGGACTCAATCCCAGAACCCTGAGACCATGACCCGAGCCGAAGGCAGAGGCTTAACCCACTGAGCCACCCAGGCACCCCTCCACATTTTTTATTTGCAAATTATTTTGATGAGCATGTGCTATTTTGAGTGCAAACTTTTTTTTTTTTAAATTAAAAGAGATGTGATGGATGATGATAAGTTGGCTTTCTTGTCAGATTGGAAAGGGCTCTAGGGTGACAGCCAATGAAGCAGGTTCTCTGAGGAATTTCCCATCTCACTATACCTTGAAGAGATCTTCAAATACTACAACTCCTTGAGCTCTTCCTGCCTGTGATTCTGATGCACAGATCATGAGGCTGGCGAAGAGCTGATGTCACAGGAAAGGAAAAAAAAAAAACTTTATCATGAGTTTTGGTCTTTAAGAAATTGATTCAACTATTAAGTCACTCATGTAAAAGACTTGACGTTGCCTCCACAATACATTGGCCAATATTAAAATAGTTCCATTTATTTATTACAAAATTCGAATTATGAGAGTTACTAATACCAAAAACAATGACCTGTTTTTCCATAGATTGAGAGAACTGTTATAGCAGAATATGAACTAGAGTATCTACTACTGGAAGGACATTGCTTCGATGCAATGACAGAACAACCTCCTCGGGGCCTGCAGTTTACACTTGGCACAAAAAATAAACCTGTTGTGGTTGATACAATAGTGATGGCCAATCTCGTAAGTATTATAAATAATCGATTGTATTTGATTACACATTTTGGTGAAATCCTCTTAAGTTCTGATAATAAGATGAAATATGATTTCATCCTGCTATTGCTGAACAGCTCCCAGAAAACAAAATTGAATCCTTAAATAAGGTAATAAAAATGGAGGGAATCATACTTTCATGATATTGGCAAATCTCCTTTTTGGAATTCATGTATAGAATTTATTCACACCAGTTAGTTAACACTCTCTTGAGTCATCCATGTAGAATCACTTTTGAACAGTTGGATGTTTTAGTCCTGTAACATATTTTTCTCATTCTGAAAGGGATATTTTCAATTAAAAGCAAACCCAGGTGCTTGGATACTGAAATTACGTGAAGGGAAATCTGAAGATATTTATCAAATAGTTGGGTGAGTGATATAAACCACTTCAAAATTTTTCATGTGTAAATTAAGTTTTTAATGTTTTGGTTAAGAAATGAGAGGCAGGGTGGTTTATTTTTCCTCTCCAAAAATTTAAATTATTTTTTCTATTTAGAATTTCCAGAAAAATAGGTATGTGTCCTTTTTAAAAAATAATAATAATACTTCCTGAGATGTAGTGAATCCTTTCATTTTGGCAAATGGCTTTTACTGAGATACGATCTTCTCTCACATCTCATTGACTATGTAAAATTATTTGAATTCTCCCCTTCTTTCAGGCAGTGATTCTAAGTGAAGTCCTTGTCCTCTGCTTGCTTGATTAGCTTATTCTCTTCATTTAAGCTGCTGACTGTACTTATGTGTGCAATCAGTTTTAGTTGCTTAGCTTTACTTAGAAAGATCAAATAGTGCAGTTGGGAAGATCCAGACTACCTGGGCTGTTGGGATCTAAGATAGTAATTGTACCTTCCTCAAAGGGTGATTGTATGGGTCAAATGAGCCAACATCTCTAAAGTGCTTGAAATGATGCCTGAAATAGAGTAAGAGTCTTCCTCACTACTACCTACCTCTACCATCTGGTTGGATGGAGGAGTTTGCTTTAGATCTTGTGTGGGTCTATCTACAATGTGTGTGACCGGGCCCTACCCTGCTCTCACTAGACAGTGGATTCAATGGCTAAAGTTGCTGATGTCCTTGAGCAACATTTATGACTGGAAGCTCTTGAACAGTTTAAGAAATTTGCCATTTCTAGTACATAAGTTGGAACCCTTTCCATTTCCTAGTGGTAATTGGTGGGTGTGGCTGTGCCTTCTATTTTGGTTTAACCGCTTCAGCTGGGGAATTGGGAGAAAGAGGGAGTCAAAGGCATGTGTTAGTCAGTATAGTCCTATAACCCCTCTGATCTTCATTTTAGGAAAGTGTTCAGTGTGTGTGTTATGAATCTGACTAAACTCAAAGTACCTACTAATTTGACCTCTGATTGCATTCCCTCTTTGACAAAATTCAACTTTATTGTAAATGTTTTTAACAGTATTTTGTGTATTTTTCTTTACATAGAAGGGTATCAAAAATTATTGGTCAGAGCTGTCATTTGATTTATTTATGCAGTTTTGAAAATTGACAATGAAATACATTATAATATAAAATATAAATATTCAAGTGATGCAGGTGACCATTTAGACACATTTTTGGTCTTACAGGTTTAACAATACACTTCAAATTTTGGTGTTTGAAAATGCTGAATATTGAAAAGTTGTTGGACAGTATAGAATTCCTTCAATTATGCTATATAAAAACTTATTTTAAAGTCTTAAAAGCATTTCATATTTTAATTACTGTAATATATCAAACACATATGACTTTTGTAATAATCTTGGTATATAGCAGCAAAGATAAGCATTAGTTTGGGATTGCTCAGTGGTTAGACAATATTCAATTTCATGAATTACTTTTATACAATTTTAATTTGTATTAGGTTAAAACTGGGTAATTCTGAAAATTGTAGTGTGTTGTAGTATATCTTAATTGCAGAAAATAGCAAATATATAAACACAGTGATGTTACATTTATGCTTTTCGCAAAATGAATTTATTCTGTTATTTATACCATCATAATTACATGTCTTTTCTGGAGTTGATTGTGGACATCTACATGTTTTTCTGCTTTTAGGCATGAAGGAACTGACTCTCAACCAGACCAGGGAGATGCCATTGTTGTGATAAACAGCTTCAAGAGCAAAATACTGGAAGTACAAGTGTGTGAGGCAGAAGCTCTTGCTATTTTGTTCTTAGTATTAAGAATTATCTTTTTTTACTCTTAATTGATTAATATTATTTTACAACTAATTTTGCAATTTTACTACCCAAAAAGTTATATTGGAACTCTGGCATGGAAGAATAAGATTAAGTTCATGAAGGGAAGGCAGAGAGTTTGAAGATAGAAGAAAAGGAACAACTTTTTCTAAGTTAGGATGTGTCAGATCTACTGTATCCATAGCCAGGTAGTGTTACAAATTAGGCTCTAGAGATGAGATCAGGAACACAGATTGAAAAGTTAGCCCTGAAATGAAAAAGTGATGGTAAATGATGTTTTTGAAATGTCTTAAAAGCAATGACAAAAATGACAAAAGCAGTAACAAAATAACAAGGATAACAAGGAAATACAAAACCAAAACTAAAAGGAAAGTAAGAGCCCAGTGAAGTAAGCAAACACAGAAGCCTCTCTTGTCCTGAGAACATTTGTCCATCCTGGTACACCTGAACTATCATTTTGATTTAATTTTCAGGGTGATGGGGACAGAAAGTAAAACCCTGGACCCATATAAAGTGGGTAGTCTGCTAGAAGACCCTCTCGGCAATAAGCTTGGCTATAGCTTCAGGGTAAAGATGAAGCCTAGTAAATTATTCCCCGTCTTTTAGCCCAAATTTGTTTTGTGCAAGTATCCAGGAAACCCCCTGAGCCTTGAATTTGCACTAGACTAGTTCCAGATTGATGAGGGTGTGCAGGCATTTGGCAGAAACATCTGTATATCTCTGGAATAAGATTCTATCCAAATACATAGAGAAAACCAGCAGAAACAACAGAAAGCAGACACATACACATTCTCTGTATTAGAATTATTGACATTGAAACAATAGTGCTTACAATATTTAAAGAAATAAAAGACAAGCTTGAAAACAATTGCAGGGAACAGAAAACTATAAAAAGTGCATATCTGATTTTTTTAAAGTAGAACTCCTGAAACTGAGTGATACAGTAACCCAAATTAAAAATTCAGTGGATGACTTCTACATGTCTAAAGAGAGAATTAGTGAATTGGAAGATAATATTCCTAATGCAACAGGGACATTAAAAAAGAGGATAATGCAGCAGAGACCATCAGAGGCATAGAAAGTGAGTGAGAAATTAAAGATTTGGTATTTGCACTGAACCTGGCTCCACCACTTTCTAGCTGCATGACCTCGGACAGATTGCTTAGCTCCTTTCTGTCTCATTTTCCTCATCTATAAATTGTTGTTAATAATGGAACCTACCTTACATGTCTCTTACAAGGATAAGATAGTTCAGTTTGTAAAGTGCTTTGTGAGTATTGAATAGTTAAAATCATTTTAAATGGAGTTCCAGACAAAGATGGAGGAGGATGAGGTAAATGTGACATTGTGTGTCAGCTATACTCACATTAAAAAAAGAGGTACGTTTAATATTTGAAGGAATAATGGCTGAGAGTTTTCATGAATTGATGAAGGATATCAGTTTACATATTCAAGAAGTCCAGTGATTAATGAGCAAGATAATTATCTTGTATTAAGTATAAGTATCACACCTATATTCTGATAAAACTGCAAAAAACCAAAGGAAAGAGAAATCTTTAGAGTGATCAGAAGGAAAAGGAAACATTACCTTCAAAGAGCTATAGATAGTCTGATTGTTGATTTCTCAGTAAGAATGAAAGCCAGAAGGTTCTGGAATGATATTTAAAAACACTGAACGAAAAAAGAGATGCCAGCCTAGAATTTACCCTGAAAAGATTTCTTTCGAAAGGAAACATAAAATATTTTCAGACAAATGAAAAAAACTGAATTTGTCACTAGCAAACTTACACTAAAGGAGGAATACTTCAGACAGAAATAAAAAATTATCTCAAAGGAAACGTTTGAGTTTTAAAAGAATGAAGAGAGAAGAATATGGTAAATGTGTGGATAATTCTATGAACAGTGAAGATCTTGGGAGGATTTTAAAAATAAATGACATTTAAAAACATAACAATAACATTTAAGCTGTAAGATAAACACTGTTGTTTTCAATTACATATGAAATCTTATACTGACCAAAGCAAGGGTAATGATTACTTTTAGACTTAAAGACAAATATAAATTTAACTTCTAAGATAACCACTAAAAGCATAGAAACAAAGCATTAATGCCATAATGAAGAGTAAAATGGAATAAAATAAATTAATGTAAATGGAATAAGAAAAAAGAAAGCAGAATATATGGGATATAAAGGAAGCACAAAATAATAAGTTAGAATTTCATTCAATTACATTAAATATGAATGGACTAAATGTTCTAATTAAAAGACAAAGATTGTCCTAATGGGTTTTTGTCTTTTTAATTACAGCTATATGTTGTTTGCAGAAAGAACACCTAATACAAAAGAATACAACTTTAGTGTGAAGATGAAAATAAAACTCAAGGTTGGCAGAAGTATTCTAGGCCAGTACTAAGCTAAATAGAATTTGCATAGCTGAATAATACCAGAGATATTACACAAGACAAATAACATTACTAAAGATAAAGTCATTTTACATATATGAGGCAGAAATAGAATTTCAAAGAGAAACTGCCTATTTCTTTCAATGCTTTCTTTGCATTGGTTTTCAGATTAATATCACAATTTCTCAAAATACCTATCTTCCTCTTTCTCGGTCTTCACTGTCACTGTGATGGCAGACACCTTCAATAACGGGTATGAAAAATCATTTTTCTAAATCTTCACCTTCAGAAGATAACTTTGTCTTTACATTTGATTAAGAATTTGGCTAGGGATGCCTGGGTGGCTCAGTGGGTTAAGCCTCTGCCTTCAGCTCAGGTCATGATCTCAAGGTCCGAAACCAGATTGTGTCTGTAATGTCGTACTTCCCTGGCTCTGTCACTGCACCTGTCTTAGAGTCACAGAGGTCACCGTGCCCTGGATGCTTCATTTTTTAACCATGCAGCGTAATATTTAAAGCTGCACGGTTCTAAGACTTTCCTTTACTGTGTTATCTAGGTACAAAAGAAGCCAGACAAAATTAAGGAGGATATCCTTACTGATAAGGATGAAAAGAATAAAGGAATGTGGGATTCCATTAAAAGGTAATTACCAGTGAATTTTTTTAACCTATAAGCATAGATCCATCAGGAATCTTGTGTGTGGCAGGCCTGCAGATGGTACACATCTAAGTAAAGCATTGGTCCCCTCTTGTGGGATGAGATTGATACATAAAATGTTAATAAAACAGAATAGGAAACCAGAGCTGTGGGACAGCTGAGAGTAAGGTGCTCTGCAAACCCTGGGAGCGTAAGTCTGTATCTAGTGAGGAAGAACCTCTGACAAGATTCCTTGGAGAAGTGTGTGGTTAAGAGGGGCTCTGAAGGAGGGATAAGATCTCAGAACTTATGGGAGATGGGAGTGAAAGTGGGAAGTCAAAAAGATTGAGTATGTTCACAGGAACAGAAAGTAGCCCAGCTTAGCGGCGACCCTGGACAATGAATATAATAGGGAATCTATAAATTAGGTTGGGGCCTGTATTAATCAAAGCAGGACTGATTGGCTCACGTGTGTTGACTCCAGGAGCAGAGCTGGCGTTGGGCATTCAGGTGTTGTGGTCCAGAAACTCTTCCTCCATGTCTCAGTTCTAGTCTCTGGCCTCCTTCATTTTCAGATGAAGTTTTAGAAGAAGTTTGACATCTCCAGTGGGAAGAGATTGCTTCTTTCCATAAAGTCCCAGGGCTGACTCATTGGTCCACTTGTTAGCCATTTGTCCCAAATGGGCGTCATTGTAACTCTGACCATGCTTGGGTCATATGCCTACCTCTGGAGCCAATGAGAGGGCCTATCCCACCTAGACCTCACAGAATGAAAGTGGAGAAGGAATGCCCCCCCTCCAAATACTAGGTTATTGTTACTAGAAGTATGAAGGATGTTAGGTGAGGAAAAACAAAAGCTGTCTGCTATAGATCCACATTGTAGAGAACTCTGAAAGTCCATCTCAGAGATCTGGGCTTCATTTGAGATAATGATGGAGAACCAATAATAATCTTAATCGAAGGTAAGAAATAGAAACTTGAGGCCAGATAGATCCAACAACCTACGCAGATTTTATTTTGCCAATCCGAAGCACTCCCATCATTTGGGATTGTATGCAGTTTATGCCTCTTTCTGTAGTTGACTTCTTGTTTGGTAAGAATGGTGTTCCTCTTCCTTTATGTGCATTGAACTGTTACTGATTGACAAGGGCTCAGACCCTCTCGTTTTGAGATCATTTGGAGAGTAGTATGTTTGACAGGATAATGAAGCAGAATGTGGGCATTTTAAAGGTACTTGTCCATTGGCTTCCATTAAAACCAGAAGGTGGAGACAAGAATGAATACAGGTGACTGTCAAACCGTAGCACAGCCACTTGCTGCACAGAAAGTACCAGAAGCAAATACTGCTGTGTTGGGAAAGGAGAAGGAGCACGTTTGGGACGGTAACGCCTCCAGACACATAAATACTGTGTATAATATAATGCTTTCACTTTTTTATCTTAAGTTTAATCATAACTTGGGAGTATCAACTGTATTTTTCTTATTTGGGAGATTACAATAAGAAAAGATTTGAAAAATACTGTCATAAAAATTCCTGTTTGGCAAAATATATCTCTAGTGATTATAGTTTATTCTTTTCCAAATTTTAGTTGTTCTAAATATCTGTGCATATAAAAGTAAAAATTAAATAAAATTTTTATCTAGGAAGAAAAAATTATAATTATAAATATCCCAAATGAAAGATTCAGTCACTTTTGTGTATGAGATGGGGCTTATTTTGAGAGGCTTTCCTAATTTTATTGCGTATTAAATTTAGTATTTAGGTATGTAAAGTTTACAAATCCATATTAAGAAGCTGTCAATACTCTCTTATTCAAGTTTCACAAGAAGGTTGCATAAAGAAAAAGACAAAAAGGAAGCAGATGTTCTAAACATATTTTCAGTTGCTTCTGGCCATTTATATGAACGCTTTTTAAGGTAGGTATTTTTTTATCTAATGCTTTGAAAAGTAATACATGGTTCAAAAAGAATTTCAAGAGTTCAGAAGAATAAAAGAACGTACAGTGAAATAATCCACCTGTTTTCTTATTACCCAGTCTCCTTCCAACAGGAAACCAGTATTATTTTCATAGCTTGCCAAAGACATACGTAGATAAGCAAATATATTTTCATTTTTAACTTTTTACTTAAGTAGTAAAAACATTTGTTGTTCTGCACCTTGCTTTTTTCTTTCTTTTTAAAGATTATTAATTAATTAGAGAGTGAGCGAGCATGAGCAAGTAGGGGGAGGAGTAGAGGGGGAAGGAGAGACTCTCAAGCAGACTCCCCGCTGAGCACGGAGCTTGATCTCACAACCCTGAGAGTACCTAAAATTATGAGAACAGTATATATATATATATTTTTTTAAACACTTTATGTATTTGTCAGAGAGAGAAAGAGCACACACACAAGCAGGGGGAGCAGCAGGCAGAGGGAGAATCCCCCGCCGAGCAAGGAGTCCCATGCGGGACTTGATCCCAGAACACTGGGATCATGACCTGAGCTGAAGGCAGCAGCTTAACCAACTGAGTCACTCAGGCACCTATATATATATATGTGTGTGTGTGTATATATATATATATGTGTGTGTGTGTGTGTATATATATATTTATATGTATAAAAATATATATTTTTTAAGATTTTATTCATTTAGAGAGCACGAGCAAGGGAGGGGCAGAGGGAAAGGGAAAGAGAGAATCTCAAGCAGGCTCTACGCTGGGCATGAAGCCCAGTGTGGGGCTTGATCCCATGACCCCAAAATCATGATCTGCACTGTAATCAAGAGTTGGATGCTTAACCAACTGAGCCACCCAGGTGCCCCAAGCACTGTATTTTAAAAATACAGTTAAATTCCATGAGTTTGATTGATTTGGAATATGGATTGGAATATGGAAATCAATGGATTGATTTGGTGTTCTCTGTGGCTAGGAAATGAACATATGTTGTAACAATATGATATGTGAAAGAAAGTATATATAGTAAATTTCCCATTTCTGGTGAGGAAATACCTTATTTTATTAAAAAAAGATGGGTGGGATAAAAGGAGGAAAGCTTAATTCCTAACTACAAAGGTCTATTTTTTTAACCATTTATATAGAAGGATATCAGAGAATCCCTCAAAACTATTTGAATATGTCTTGGTATTTTAATACGGAAATTTAGATACATTTGTATCTTCTCTGGTCTAGCTTAGCAAGACAAGTCGTCTGTCCAGTGAATTTACTAATAGAGATTATTCAACTCCTGCAGTTTTGTACACCTGGTATTAATGACACAGTAATAGAGTAGAGATGAGATGGTAGTTCAACTAAACAAGGCTATTTCAGAGTCAACTGGAAAAAACGAAAAGCAATCAATTTATTCTATGTGGTGTGTGTGTGTTTGTGTGTGTATCCTTATACATTACATACTTGATGAGGAACCATAATTTGTGAAGGTACTTCAGTCTGTTTCTCCATAATTCAGAGTGAAAGCTTAATATCTTTAAGTAATTATGTGTGTGTGTGTGTGTATGTAATAATTAAAAGCCTTAGGAAAAACAGAGTGAACTCCTATTGATAATAACTTACTGGGTTTAACATTCCTATTTTATACAGAATTATGATGCTTTCTGTTTTACGTAACACCAAAACACCTGTGAAATTCTGGTTTCTAAAAAATTATCTCTCACCAACATTTAAAGTAAGTACATTAATCTTTTTATTATAGAATAGTTCAATGTTTGAAGAGTAAATTCTTTGTATCATAAGTTCACATAATCTCAGAATGAGTCTTTTGAAATTACTACTTTTAATCAATTTTAAAACTTTGATATTCACTATTCTTTTATCTGAAGAAAAATTCTGTGCTGTTTTTATTTAAAGAAGTGTTTAAAAGGACAGAAGAGGATGGTTTATTTTTAACTAAACTCAAAATCAGAAAGATTAGTGGTTTTTCATGGTAATGAATATAATTAAATAAAATTTGGCAATGAAAGACATGTACAGATTGTCAATAAAAAGAATTAGATTGTCCTAATTTTACAAAGATAGGCTGGGACAGTCGTATCGGAGAATACGAAAACTACACCGTAGGAAATAGCTGGATAGTTCTGAGAACAAAAAGGCTCTTCTGTCTTGGTACAGCACGCTGTTGCTGTGGGGCTGGTTTGGTTTGGGTTCTATATCCAAAATGGCACCTTGCATCTGGAGACGTGTTCAGATGGTCAGCTGCTCTTACCCCTTACTCAGCCTCACACCCCTGCCGCAAAGTGTACCCTGTGTCTCCCTATTCTCATGACAGATTCATCAGATTTCATGTAAGTTAGGGTCTCATTCAGTAGCAGTTCAAAGGCTTTCTCCTCCTCTAATCCAAAACCAGGCAGAAATAAGCATGGTCAGCCATGTTTGTATTCCTGTTGCCAGCAGGTTGCTGAGAGCTTTTCCTATGTCGTTGCTTTCCATAAAGGTCTATTCCCAGAAAACTAAGACTCAGAAATTACATAACTGAGTACAGCTGGGAGGTATCCAAGCCCACCCTCGGGTCCAGAGGTTAACTAGAAGAACTCAAAGAACTAAGAAGAGCCATTATCCTGCCAGTTACGGTTTAGCACAGCAGTACCTTACAGCTGATACCTTGTGGCTCAGAGCCCCAGCTGTACGTCCCCACTGTCAGCATAGACTCTGGTGTGGCCCAAGGCAGGACAGTATGAAGGCAGAGGTTACCAGGAGCCCTGGGCAAAGGGCCCAACCTTTCTTTGAGCAAGATTTGTCCTTTAAAGCCCAGGCCTGAGATCAAACAGCTACTTAGGAACACAGCTGAGATCTGACCCCACGCATTCAGCCCTCGGAGCCCAGGTGCTTAACCCTATGTCACAGCCTCTCCCGCCACCACCACCAAGAGTGATACCTCATGTGCTCATTTGGGAGCAGATAAACAACTGAAAAAGAACCCATAAATAAAAACAAGTCATACTAGTTTGTTACCAAGTTTTTGATGTTATCCTACTAGGCGAACACTGCACATGGGGATTCATTCTGCATAAACTGAGAGAGCTCCGTCGGAAGATTCTCTCAGCAGGTCTGAGCCTGTTCCATAGAAATATGTTCCATGTCTGCATGAAGTTCATCCTCTACCACGTGGCCGGAAGTAATAGCATATCTGAAATAATATTTTCCTTCTTTAGGGAATTTCATTCCTTTCCCTCAAAATGCCCATCTTTTTGAAACTTTTCAGTGAGGTACAATGTGTACAAATTGTAAGTGTGCATCTTTGATGAATTTTTATGAAGTTAAAACACCTGTGTAGCCAGTCAAATGCAGAAATTACTAGTACCCTAGATCCTTTCCTTCCAGTTTTCAAAATCTACCTTCAAATCCTTGCTGACTTAAACCCACTAAGGGAATAATCCTTTCCTGACCACACAATCTGAAGTTATAGTCCCTTCTAATTTTCACTCTGCTTCCCTCCCCTTTTTACTTTCCCCTAGCACTATGTTCTACAGGTGGCTCAAGTGTTTCATTCATTTTCTACCTAACCCCTCAAAAGCCTTATGAAGGCCATGATTTGTGTCTGTTTTGTTCACTTCTATATCCCTAGGCCCTACAAAAGTACCTGGCACCTAGTGCGTGCTCAGTGAAAATATTAATGCATATTTGCTGATTAGAGAGCTCTTCTACTTTCTCCTAACGTGTTTTTTTTTAAATTTTGAAATCAAAACAATGATTCTCAGCAACCGTTCTAGCCATAATTGCAGCATTTCAATTCACAGATAAAACCAGTGCTTACAGTAAGGAACGTAATTTAAATCTACACTCTTCTTACAAAAGCAGGAAGAAAATTAAAGTAGGTGTAAAACCAGCAACAAACTCCAAATGAGAACTGAGGAGGAAAAAGCAAATTCTCTCTTTGCTAACCTATCTTCCCTCCCCCCGAACTTGACCACACTCCTCAGTTCGGAGCTCATGAGCCAAACTTAGCCAACAGTGTGTTAATGAAATACTGCCCTAAACAGGGTAAGACTCTGTATCTGTAAGACTCTGTAAGACTCTGAATCCAATACCAAACATCCAGAACCACAATGACTACCCTGGATTTTTAATTCTTGATTTAATTAATTAATTAGTCATAAATCTCAAACATGCACCCTATGTAGAAAACCTAATTTATCGGGACGCCTGGGTGGCTCAGTTGGTTGCGTAGCTGCCTTCGGCTCAGGTCATGATCCCGGCGTCCTGGGATCGAGTCCCACATTGGGCTCCTTGCTCAGCGGGGAGCCTGCTTCTCCCTCTGCCTCTGCCTGCCACTCTGTCTGCCTGTGCTCGCTCACTCTCTCTCCCTCTCTCTGACAAATAAATTTTTTAAAAGAGATTAAAAAAAAAAAAGAAAACCTAATTTATCAATTTACAGCTCATTTTGTGGTTTTTTGCCCTCCCTCTTCCTGTTGTCTCCGGGCAGCCAGCATGTTGACGTACATGTGCACCGCGTGACACATCAGTGTTCCCAGATCCAGAGGAAAAGTAGAGTCAGGCTTTCTCAAGTCGAACGTTGGTAGTAAGAACTAGGGGATCATTTATCTTACTTAATAAACTTGCTGTTCAATATGGCATACCTATTCCTTAATGTCATTAGATTACATAGTTTCACGTATGCTTGTATTTTTATATTGGTCACCGTTTTCATATTCCTCATTAATAGGTGTACATTGTAGAAGTAGTCTAGACATTTTACCAAGTAGTTTGTAACAATTTATGGTAAACTCTGCTTTTTAAAATGTTAATTTTTTTCTCTAAAACAAGAACGATTTTCTCTTCCTTGAGCATATTCTTTGATTTATGTGTATGTGTGTGTTTGTAGGAGGTGATTCCTCACATGGCCGAGGAGTATGGCTTCCAGTATGAACTCGTGCAGTACAGATGGCCCAGCTGGCTCCATCAGCAGACTGAAAAACAGAGGATTATTTGGGGTTACAAAATTCTTTTCCTCGATGTACTCTTTCCTCTAGCAGTGGACAAAATCATTTTTGTTGATGCTGACCAGGTGATAAGATTAACTGTAGTTTTTGGTAGTACTTAAACTTTTTTTGCGCTTCTGTCTGGGCATAGGGACTCAGTTTATATTGCTAGTGTTCATTAATTATCTTTGTTGCAATGCTACGTAAAAATACATGACATGAATGGGACACATAAAGGAAGTATCTGGGAAAAAAAAAAAAAAAAGCTGTCAGAATTCCAGGGGAAACTCAAATGTATCTGCAAGAAGTACCATTTACTATCTGGGACATGGCGGTTTTCTCCCTGAAATAGTAGTTTTTTTTAAATTTTGGTAATTAAAAAAGTACTAATACTAGTCCCAATAAAAGTAGTTGTCTGAGTTCCTATGAATATGAGCTGATTATTTAAAATGAGCTCTTTCTTGCTAAAAAAAATTGGTGATTACAGACAACTTTCCTTTCCTTCTAAGGGAAAAAGTGTCCCAAATTTGGCCACTAAAAACCATTATAGTACTCAGGTTTCAAAATTTATATATCCAAAAATTGTGACTTTCCCCCTTCCCTCCCTTCCATGCCTTTGTCATCATTAATGGGAAAAAATATTTGAAAAATACACAGAATTTTAAAGTAGAACAGTAAAATGTAAATATTAACATTACATGATTTAAGAGTACACGTTAGTTCAATTTATATTTAGGACAAAAAGTACATTGTTCAAATCCTATATTATAATTTACTTATATTGTAAACTTTTGTTACTTTTATAGTGTTTTCCTAATTGATCTATATGAATCATTATAATTGAAAACTAAGAAAACAAGCAAATATGGGTGATGAACTAAGCACTTCCAAACATACCATTTAATATAAAATATATTTCTCCTACCTTCCACCAACTTACACAGTGATATTTTCCAGCAGGCTTGAATCTGTTAAAAAATGTGCCTGGGTGATGCAGCTGGTTGAGCACCCAACTCCTGGTTTCAGCTCAGGTCATGGTCTCAGGGTCATGGGATTGAGCCCTGCATCAGGCTCAGCACAGAGTCTGCTTGGGATTCTTTCCCTCCCCCTCTCCCTCTCACCCTGCTCACGCTCACTCGCTCTCTCTAAAATAAAGAAAATCTTAAAGAAAAAAGGAACTTACTATGTTATTTCATTAAAGCCATTAGGGATAATCAAGAGGTTTTTCTTTATCATTCAGACTAATATTTGCCAATAATACAATAATAGAGATTTATCATAAGATGATTTTGAATTACTAATCTATATCTTGATAAACTAAGAGTAATCAAGTAAGTAAGAATATTTGTGAAATATTTATTTCCAAAGTACATTTTGTTTAAACTATCTTGATTGCAGTGGCATCACAAGGGGTCCCTGGGTGGCTCTGAGCTCAGCTCAGGTCATGATCTCAGGATCCTGGGATCAAGCTCTTTGTCAGTCTGCACTTGGCAGGAAATCTGCTCATCCCTCTCCCTCTGCCCCTCCCCTACTCATGCTCTCTGTTAAATTAATAAAATCTTTTAAAAAGTAAAATGATGTAACAAACTATCCTTATTAATGAATAAGACCACTGTCATATAGACTAGGCATAGACATTTTAGGTTTCTTTTTTTTTTTTAATTTATTTATTTGTCAGAGAGAGAGGGAGAGAGAGCGAGCGAGCACAGGCAGACAGAGTGGCAGGCAGAGGCAGAGGGAGAAGCAGGCTCCCTGCTGAGCAAGGAGCCCGATGTGGGACTCGATCCCAGGACGCTGAGATCATGATCTGAGCCGGAGGCAGCCGCTTAACCAACTGAGCCACCCAGGCGTCCCAGGTTTCATTTTTTTTTTAAGATTTTATTTTATTTGAGAGAGAGAGAGAGAGAGAGAGAGCGCGCACAAGCAGGGGGAAGGACAGAGGGAGAAGCAAACTCCCCACTGAGCAGGGAGCCTGACTTCAGGCTCAGTCTCGGGACCCCAGGATCATGATCTGAACCGAAGGCAGATACTTAACCAACTGAGTCACCCAGATGCCCCCGTTGTTTCTTTTCATCTGAAAAAACAAGAAATAACTTAATAAACTACTTGCTGCTTGAAAGAGCTGTGAGAAAAGCGCTATTCTCTTTATTTCTATAATCAGGTGATTATTTGAGATTCACATAAAAAGGGCTTACTATAATAACATAATATTATTTTATAATCTTCATCAGAGAAACTATTTTAATTATTTAGATTGTGAGACATGACCTAAAAGAACTCCGAGATTTCGATCTGGGTGGAGCACCTTATGGGTATACTCCATTTTGTGATAGCCGCACTGAAATGGATGGATATCGTTTCTGGAAAAAAGGATACTGGGCATCACATCTCTTAAGAAGGAAATACCATATCAGGTAAGAAAATTTATACTTTTTAGTAACTAAATAAGTTACTGGATCACAATACTCAGTTTTCTTAGAAATCAGACAACAAATGGCAGCCTGTTAGTGTTTACGGCATCCCCGTCACTCTTACAAGACTTTACATGTACTAACCCGTAAAATCTCTATGACAGCCTTTTGAGATGCCATCATCCCCATTTAACAGCTGTGGAAACCTGGAAACCGCAGTAGGTGGCATTCATGTGACTCTCCCAGGCTTATACCGTTAGTGCATAGCTGAGCCAGGCATTAAACCCAAGTAACAGGACTCAAGCGAGAGGCTCCTAACCACTAAAGATAAACTAGTTGATTACATCACAAAATGAATATACTGTCTTCAAAGCTGTTGTTTTGGAGAGCCATGACTCTCATGGTGTCTTGGAAAAACTTGAGGTGACTCTACGAGGATATGGATCCTAACAGTATTATAACGAACTTCGGACCCGGTGCAAACCGTGTTGGACATTGGGAGAAAATTTATGAAAGGTGTCATGATTAGCAGACCCAGGGATATCTAAAGTCAGTCCCATCCCTGTGGACTGTCATGGGGGGAAAGTAAAAGTCCCTGAACAACATGGGCCACCAAAGCCTCCTCACCTTTGCAGTGCCTTGTATGTGGTGGATCTCAAGAAGTTCAGGAGAATTGCAGCAGGAGACAGGCTCCGGGGCCAGTACCAAGCTCTCAGTCAAGATCCAAACAGTCTTTCAAACCTCGATCAGGTAGGTAGAATGTTCATAGACTCATTTTCTTCTTTTTTTTAAATTTTCTTTTTAAAATTTTATTTTTCCAATGTTCCAAGATTCATTTTTTTGTGCTCCACACCCAGTGCTCCACGCAATACATGCCCTCCTTAATACCCACCACCAGCCTCACTCACCCCCCACCTCCCTCCCCTCCAAACTGCCCAGTTTGTCTCTCAGAGTCCACAGTCTCTCATGGTTCGTCTCCCCCTCCGATTTCCCCCAACTCCCTTCTTCTTTCCTTCTCCTAATGTCCTCCATGTTATTCCTTATGCTCCACAAGTAAGTGAAACCATATGATAATCGACTTTCTCTGCTTGACTT
The DNA here is from genome assembly GCA_004024625.1 of Mellivora capensis. Lineage (NCBI taxonomy): Eukaryota > Metazoa > Chordata > Mammalia > Carnivora > Mustelidae > Mellivora > Mellivora capensis. Next base: position 52,768 of record PISX010003888.1, read on the forward strand.
ATTTCGCTCAGCATAATCTCCTCCAGTCCCGTCCATTTTGATACAAAAGTTTGGGTATTCATCCTTTCTGATGGTGGAGAAATATTCCATTGTATATATGGACCATATCTTCATTATCCGTTCGTCTGTTGAAGGTCATCCTGGCTCTTTTCAGAGTCTGGCGATTGTGGCCATTGCTGCTATGAACATTGGGGTACATATGGCCCTTCTTTTCACTACATGTATATCTTTGGGGTAAATACCCAGTAGTGCCATTGCAGAGTCATAGGGTAACTTTATTTTTAATTGTTTGAGGAATTTCCACACTGTTTTCCAAAGAGGCTACACCAGCTTGCATTCCCACCAACAGTGTAAGAGGGTTTCCCTTTTTCCACATCCTCTCCAACAATTGTTGTTTCCTGTCTTGTTAATCTTTGCCATTCCAACTGTGTAAGGTGGTATCTCATTGTGGTTTTGGTTTGAATCTTCCTGATGGCTAATGATGATGAACACTTTTTCATGTGTCTCTTGGCCATTTGTATGTCTTCTTCGGAGCAGTGTCTTTTCACGTCTCTGTCCATTTCTTTACTGGATTATTTGTTTTTTGGAAGGTTCTTTATAGATCTTGGATACTAGCCCTTTACCTGATATGTCATTTGCAAATATCTTCTCCCATTCCGTGGGTTGCCTCTTAGTTTTGTTGACTGTTTCCTTTGCTGTGCAAAAGCTTTTTTTTCTTGATAAAGTCCCAAAAGTTCATTTCTGCTTTTGTTTCCTTTGCCTTTGGAGATGTGTCTCGAAAGAAGTTGCTGTGGCCAATGTCAAAGAGGTTACTGCCTATGTTCTCCTCTAGGATTCTGATGGATTCCTGTCTCACGTTGAGGTCTTTTATCCATTTTGAGTTTATCTTGTGTACAGTTTAAGAGAATGGTCTCATAGGCTCATTTTCAGTACATGGATCCAGACCGCTCCAGTTCCCTGACTGTAAACTTCAAAATCTGACATTTGCATCCTCTTTTTCCCCTTGGTACATTCTGTATTGGATATCTCAACTGTCTCAACTTAACATGTAATTTTTTCATTTTCAGCTCAACATTTTCAAAACTAATCATATTTTATCTTCATTTTTCCATCCTTAGGCCTCTTCCTCCCACCACATGCCCTGGCTCACTTACTGTACCTTTTTCTTACTCCCTTCCATCATCAGTTAAACATGTCTCCGTCTCTGATCTTTAAGACAAACTCCCTTCATCCTGTGTCCCACCTGGCTACTGCCTTACATGTTGTTTTTCCTAACAGATAAGCACCTTTTTTTTCTCAATATCTGACTAATTTCCAGAGTCACTTAACCTAATGATTGGACCCAAAACCTCCCAGAACTAAGGGGATAACAAGCACAGCTTCCCCAAGAGGGTCACTGGGAGCGAGGATAAGCAGGATCACTTCTACTTTGCCCCTTGGACCCATTCTTCCATGTGGTGACACAGCACCATATGGTTGGTGATTTAGAATATATGCTGCACCCCACTCTTGCAGCGTCTTGTCTCTAAGGTAGCACCTCCTGTGCCTTCAGTAAATCATTTATTGCTCTGTCAGGCCAGCAGTTTCTGGGTGGTGGAGTATGTGGCCAGACCATGGGAACTCCTGGTCATGTGCCCTCTGCCAGGCTTCCTTTCCTTACTCTAAAGTGGGTCTGTTGGTCTAATGCAATAATAAATGGAATCCTCCCTCAATGGATAGCTCTGTAAGCCCTTGGATAATGCTGCTAAGTCTCTGTGAGCAGGAAAGACAAATCCATATACAGAATATGTATATATTTCAGTTCAGAAGAATCTGTGGTCCCTGGTTGGTTAGGAAGAGTCCAGTCTAGTCGGCTACTTAAAAGACTTCACAGAGTAGTGGTCTCTCCTCCCAGATGGGGAAAGGGAACCCTCCCCTTTGGCTCTAACAAAGAGTTTTATAAATTTTTTAAAGTTAGCTAACCATACAGGGAGGGGCTTACTCTTTAACATTAGGCTTAATTACTTAAATTGGGCAGTTCATTTTTCTATTGTCTTGGGGTTGTGGGATTACCCACAATTTTAAGAATGTCCAGCCTTTGTGGGTTTTACTGCCAGGGAGTGGGATCCATGAGTTGGATCTTGTGATTCTTTTTATGATGGGCTTTTTCTTTTTAAATAAAAATAAATAAAAGACACAAACTACCAAAATGCACTTAAAATGAAATAGTCTGAATAGTTCTATGTCAATGGAGGAAATTGAGTTTAGTTTAAATCTCCATGCCCAGATAGCTTCATTAGGGAATTCTACCAAACATTAAAGAAAGAAACAATACCAATTCTACTCATTCTATGAAACCAAAATTCCTTTGACATTAAGACCATCCAAAGATATTACAAGAAAGGAAAATTACAGTCCAACATCCCACATGAACAGGTGTATACATCCTTAATAAAAGTCTCAGGAAATCAAATCCAGCAATATATAATAAAGAACCTATGTCATAATTAAATGGACTTTATCCCTGGGTTCATTCCATTTTAGAATACCAGTCAGTGTAATTCACTATATTAACAGACCAAAAAAAGAAAAATGACATGATCAGCTTGAAACAAAAGAGCATTTGATATATTCCAATATCCATTCCTAATAAAAACTCTCAGTGACCTAGCACAAGAAGGGAACTTCCTCAACCTGGTGAGGGCCACCTATAACGGGTACCAGGGTGGCTCAGTCAGTTGAGTGTCTGACTCTTGGTTTCAGCTCAGGTCCTGATCTCACAGTCATGGATTGAGCCCCACATTGGGCTCTGCGCTCAGTGCAGAGTCTGCTTCAGATTCTCTCTCCCTCTCCCTCTGCTTTTCCCCCCATCTTGTTGTGCCCCCTCGCTTGCTCTCTCTCTCTCTCTCTCTAAAATGAATAAATAAAATCTTAAAAAAAAAAAAAAAAGACACCTGTGGAAAAACCTATAGCTAACATTGTACTTAATGGCGAAATACTGAATACTCTCCCCTTAAGATCAGGTACAAAGCAAAAACATCTACTCATCATTTCCATTCAGCATTGTAGTGGAGGTACTAGATAGTACAACAAGGCAAGAAAAATAAAAGGCATTGAATTGGCAAGGAATAAGTAACTTTTTTTTTTCAGACAATGTAGAATATCCTCTCTAATCTACTAAAAAGTTATATAGAACCAATAAGTATATTTAGTAATACTGCAGATGTAAGATCATATATGAAAGTCAATTCTGTATTTCTATTTACTAGCAACAGTTGGAAATGGAAGCTAAAAAGATGATACTCTTTATAATAGCATTTAAAAAATTAAGTTCATATAGAAATGGAGTAGACCCAAAATAGCCAAAACAGCTTTGAAGAAGAACAGAGTTTGAAGACTTATTTTGCCTGATTTTAAGATTTAATATAAAGATACTGGAATCCAAATGGTGTGATTTGGTGTAAAGACAGGTAATTAAATCCATAAATAGGAATAGAGATTCCAGAAATAACCCATTCATTTGAATAATTGACTTTTGACAAAGGTGTGAAGGCAGTGCAGTGGAAAAAGGACAGCCTTCTAAAATGGCACTGGAAAAATTAGACATCCATATACAAAGCAAAACAAAAACACTCCCATTCGTAACACATTTCATGTACAAAAATCAACTCAAAACACATCATGGATCTAAAGATAAAATGTAAAACTATAAAACTTTTAGGAGATAGGAGAAAATTGTTTATGCACATGTTTTTAGACCTGTTAAAAGTGTGACTCACATTAGAAAGTAATTGACAAATATATAAAAGAACTCTCAAAACTCATTAATAAGAAAGAAAACAATATCATTTTTAAAAAATCAGAAACAAAATAGAGAAAATCAGGAAAAAATATCCAATGGAAAAAAGTCTCTTCAATAAGTGGTGTTGGGAAAATTGGATACTAGCCCTTTACCTGATATGTCATGTAGAAGAGTGAAGCTGGACCATTCTCTTACGCCATACACAAAGATAAACTCTAAATGGATGAAAGACCTCAATGTGAAACAGGAATCCATCAAAATCCTAGAGGAGAACACCAGCAGCAACCTCCTTGACATTGGCCACAGCAACTTCTTTCAAGACAGGTCTCTAAAGGCAAGGGAAACAAACAAAAATGAACTTTTGGGACTTCATCAAGATAAAAAGCTTTTGCACAGCAAAGGAAACAGTCAACAAAACTAAGAGGCAACCCACGGAATGGGAGAAAGTACTTGCAAATGACATATCAGGTAAAGGGCTAGTATGCAAGATCTATTAAGAACTTCTCAAACTCAACACCCAAAAAACAAATAATCCAGTAAAGAAATGGGCAGAAGACGTGAAAAGACACGTCTCCAAAGAAGTCATACAAATGCCAACAGACACATGAAAAAATGTTCCACATCATTAGCTATCAGGGAAATTCAAATCAAAACCACAATGAGATACTACCTTATACCAGTTAGAGTGACAAAAATTAACAAGACAGGAAACAAGTGTTGGAGAGGATGTGGAGAAAGGGGAACCCTCTTACACTGTTGGTGGAAATGCAAGCTGGTGTAGCCACTCTGGAAAACAGTATGGAGTTGCCTCAAAAAATTAAAACTAGAACTACCCTACGACCCAGCAATTGCACTACTAGGTATTTACCCCAAAGATACAGGCTTAGTGAAAAGAAGGGGACCTGCACCCCAGTGTTCATAGCAGCAATGTCCACAGTAACCAAACTATGAAAGGAGGTGAGATGCCCTTCAGCAGATGAATGGATAAAGAAGATGTGGTCCAAATATATTACTCAGCCATCAGAAAGGATACATACCCACCATTTGCATCAACAGGGACAGAACTGGAGGAGATTATGCTGAATAAATAAGTCAAGCAGAGAAGGACAATTATCATATGGTTTCATTCATGTGGAACAAAAGCAATAGCATGGAGGACCACTGGGGAAGGGAGGGAAAACGGAATGGGAAGAAATCAAAGAGGGAGACAAACCATGAAAGACTCTGGACTCCAGGAAGCAAACTGAGGGTTACAGAAGGGAGGGGGTGGAGGATGGAGGAACCGAATGATGGGAGTTTAGGAGGACACATGACGTTATGAGCACTGGGTGTTATATGCAACTAATGATTCATTGAACACTGCATCAAAAACTAATGATGTGTTATATGTTGGATAATTGAACATAATAAAAAAATTAAAAAGCCAATCTTTTAAAAAATACAGTATTTTAAAAATAAAAATTTTAAAAATTTTAAAATATCAGATTTTAACAGACACTTCAGCAAAGATGATGATCAAGTGGCAATAAGTCCATGGAAAGATGCTGAAGATGATTAGTCATTAGGGAAATGAGAATTCAAACTACAATGAATAATTCCACACACTATTAAAATGGTTGATACTAAAAAGACCATACTAAGTGTTGACAAGAGTACATACATTGCTGATGAGCAGGTAAAAATGCTGTAACCCTGTTGGTGGGAATGCAAGCTGGTGCAGCCACTTTGGAAAACAGTGTGGAGGTTCCTCAAAAAATTAAAAATAGAGCTGCCCTCTGACCCGGCAATTGCACTACTGATTATTTACCCCAAAGATACAGGTGTAGTGAAAAGAAGGGCCACATGCACTGCAATGCTCATAGCAGCAATCTCCACAATAGCCAAACTGTGGAAAGAGCCAAGATGCCCTTCAACAGATGAATGGATAACAAAGATATGGTCCATATATACAATGGAGTATTACTCTGCCATCAGAAAGGATGAATAGGGGCGCCTGGGTGGCTTGGTGGGTTAAAACCTCTGCCTTCGGCTCAGGTCATGATCCCAGGGTCCTGGGATTGAGCCCCACATCGGGCTCTCTGCTCAGCGGGGAGCCTGCTTACCCCCTTCTCTCTCTGTATGCCCCTCTGCCTACTTGTGATCTCTGTTAAATAAATGAAATCTTTAAAAAAAAAAAAAAAAGATGAATACCCAACTTTTGCATCAGCATAGACGGGACTGGAGGAGATTCTGCTGAGTGAGATAAGTCAAGCAGAGAAGGACAATTATATGGTTTCACTTATATGTGGAACATAAGGAATAGCATGGAGGACATTAGGAGAAGGAAGGGAAAAATGAAGGGTGGGGGACGAACCATGAGAGACTATGGACTCTGAGAAACAAACAGGGTTTTTGGAGGGGGGGGATGGGTTGGCCCAGTGATGGGTATTAAGGAGTATACGTACTGCATAGAGCACTGGGTGTTACATCCAAACAATGAATCATGGAATACAACATCAAAAACTGTACAGTGACTAACATAATAAAAAAATTTTAAATGCTGTAGACATTTTGAAAAACAGTTTGGCAGTTTCTTATGAATTTTAATTTACTCCTACCCTATGACCAGTCAGTCTACTTCAAGGGAAATAAAAGTATAAGTCTAGGGGCACCTGGGTGGCTCATTGGGTTAAAGCCTCTGCCTTCGGTCAGGTCATGATCCCAGGGTTCTGGGATCAAGCCCTGCATCGGGCTCTCTGCTCTACGGGGAGCCTGCTTCCCTTCCTCTCTCTCTGCCTGCCTCTCCGCCTACTTGTGATCTCTCTGCCAAATTGAAATAAATAAATAATTTTTTTTTAAAAGTATATGTCTGTAAAGAGACTTGTGCATGAATAGATGTAGCAGCTTTATTTGGAAAGTCCAAATCCTACAACCACCCCGTATTCATTATCTATCGCTCCCTAATGACTTATCAGAAAACATAGCCGCTTGCAATAACAAATAGTTTCCGTGGGCCGGGAATCTGGGCCTGACGTAGCTGAGCATTCTGCTCCACAGTAGCTCACAAGGCTGAAATCATCATGGCCCCAGGGACGGCCATCTCCTCTGAAGACCTGACTGGGCTCAGTCACGCACGGGCTTGTAGGCAGGACTGTGAGGTCTTTGTCACTTATGAGGCTCATTTGCCTTGTAAACTTTCTTTAACCCAGGTGTCAGCAGTCTGCTTAGAAAGCCTGGAGCATTATTTCCTAACAGGGAAAGAAAGGGTCCCTTCCAAATCTGGAGGGCATGGTGCCAGCATGTTGACAGCAATGGCAGGAGCGGGCCCAGTGCGCTGGTTCAGGACGGGCGGAGGCGGTGCGGCTGTCCATTTGGAGGCATGTGGGGTGGTGGATGTCTGGGCTCCCCCCTGCATCCCTGATGTCAGGTGATGTCCAGCACAGCTTTGGGCACAGTTCTAGCCCCCGGGTTCATCATCACACAAGATGATTGGGTCGTAGTAAGTATGTTAGTAGCTTAAAAATCAATATCTTAGGTCTGTGAATGTTTTTTTGAACTTGTTTTTAATCTAATTGGCATTATCAAGCTCATTCCCTCTGCCTAATTTCTGTACCTTGTTTAAATCATATTTCTGTAGGATCTTCCCAATAATATGATTTACCAAGTCGCCATTAAGTCTCTTCCTCAAGACTGGCTGTGGTGTGAAACGTGGTGTGACGACGACTCCAAACAGAGAGCCAAAACCATTGATCTGGTGAGTGTGTGCGCGATCGTCTGCATGCAAGCACACGTGAACGTGTTCAAGGAGAGTAGTTTCTCTTTTACAGCCGGGATGGCACCCCTGTGGCACCCTGCTGCTTCGTCTATCATGCACTGTTGTGTTCACTTAGGTTGGCCAACTACAGAGCTGTGTCGGGGGCCCTCCAGGACCTCCCCCAGGGTTGAGGAATCACTAAAAGGATTCCCAGGACTCAGAGTATCACCCTGCTCATGGCAGGGTGTCATGCCATGTCCACACAGGGAAGAGGTGTGGGGGGCAAAGTTCAGAGCAAGCCAGGGGCAGACTTCCAAGAGCCCTCTCCCTGGGCAGTCATGCAGGACCAGCTCAACCCCTGAAGCTGTGAGGAATTCCACAGCACTGGCGAGGAGGTGTGTCCCAGGGCAGCTCGTCAGGAACCCAGTGTGCAGGATTCTTACAGGAGGCCGCTCGCAAGCACTCCCCCTGCCTGTCTCATACCAGGCACTTAATACGGATATACACTGAAAATTCCCAACATCCAAAAGGAAAGCAGGTTCAAAATTCCCAACATCCAAAAGGAAAGCATGGGATTGGCTCGGTTTGGGCACTGTGTACTAGTCTTACCAGGAATGGTGGCAACACTCCTGAAACCCGAGTTCCCAGATGCCAGCCAAGGGCCATCCATGCAAGCAGGCCGTGTGAAGGATGGTGATCTCGGGCTTGCTGCATTACTCTCTTGGGCACTTTTCAGGGGCGTCTGAAAGGAAGGTCAGGAGCTGCCTAAAGTGCTCATGGATTAACTATCATCTTAATGTATAACCAGTTTGGTTCTCCTGCCAGTATTTTTCCCAAATGAAAACTACCGAAATAATTCTGTGTCTACTAAATTATCCTTTACGTGTCTGCTTTTCTTCCTTTTGAGAAATTTACTGATTTTGATTTTAAGCAGATCCTATGCTACACAGTGTAACTCTCCTAGATGTGAAATATTTGAAACTAATTTATTGTCCAGCTGTCTCAAACTCACATTCCAATACTTTATTATTTTTAATAGTTATGCGATATTGAAGTTTTGTGCTAATTTAAGTTTTAAATAATTGTTTACAAGTTCTTCAGTAAAAAATAAGCTGTCAAAATATTAGCATTCATACAGTTTTGCACAAAAGACAGGACAATAAAATAGACATTTTTCTAGGTATGCATAGAAATTTATAGAAAAAAACGTAGCAGGCCAGTATGTCAGGTTGCAATCAAAGGTGATATAGAATGTAGCAGAAATAAATAAGATGGCATTGTTCAGAAGAAAGAAGGGAATTTTCTAAAGAGAGGTCAAGAACATTACTGAACGAAACTCCTAAGAGATTGTTAAGGTTGTGTTGGGACATAAAAGGTTGTGACTCGTACGTTGGTGACAGAGGATCTCCTGGGGGTCTCTAGTACTTAGGTTAGCATGAGCTAACTATAACAAACCCTAAATTTCAGTGGTTTCTCCCTCACCTGAGTACAGATCTATGTGAGTATTCTGTCTGTGAGTAGCTTCCCTGTCCCCCATGACTCAGGGACCACCCTCCGTCCACTTGGGGCTCCTTCATCCTCTGAGGTCCTGTCATCTCTGTATCCATCTGGAGCTGATCTGCCCAGGATGGCAGCCACTTGCCACATGTGGACCCTGAGCGCTTAAAATGTTGCTAGTCTGAACTGAGAGGGGCTGTAAAGTGTAAGATAGATTTTTCAAGACTCAGTACAATAATAAGGTAAAAACATCTTTTTTTTAAAAGATTTTATTTATTTATTTGACAGAGATCACAAGTAGGCAGAGAGGCAGGCGGGGGGGGGTGGGAAGCAGGCTCCCCGCCGAGCAGAGAGCCCGATGTGGGGCTCGATCCCAGGACCCTGGGATCATGACCTGAGTTGAAGGCAGAGGCTTAACCCATTGAGCCACCCAGGCGCCCCGGTAAAAACATCTTATTACTAACTTTTATACTTATTACATATTGACTGACAATTTGGACATGGTTAAGTAAAATACAGTATTGTATTATTGCACCTGTTCTTTTTGTACTTTTATATGTTGCTCCTAGAAAATTTAAGTTGACATATGTAGTTTCTATCATATTTCTGTTGTGTAGTATTGATCTGGAGGGGAGGGAAGAAGTGGCAGGAATGCTTCCTGACTCCTAAATGCTGTGGCCCCCTTGGGTGGGCATTGGTTGTGTGGCCACATGTAGATGTAAGAGGGGCTGAGAAATGGCATTCCCAATAGGCAGCTACTGCCTAGGGATGGGTCTACATAGAGAAAAGGTTGCGTAAATTTTGGTGGACAACTAGCCATCACTCCCACAGAAACACTTCAGAATGAGGGAATATGCTAATTTGGGCCAGCTCCTTGAGGGAAAAGTTAAGGGAGTGCAGAAAAACTCCGAGGAAATGGCCTAATGAAGAGAAGAAAGCACGATTAATGGCATTGAAGGTGAGGAGAGCATTTATGAATGTCATGATACTCAGCTCCTTTTCAGTCAGGGTTCTCAACCTGGGCACTACGGACGTTTAGGACCTTGTGATCCGTAACTGTGGGGACCTTCCTGCACTTTGCGGGATGTTTCGCATGTCCCTGGCCTTACCCACTAGATGGCAGTAGCACCCTCCCCCCCAGTCCTGACACCCAAAATGTGTCCAGACCTTGTCAGAGCTTCCCTGAGGGGCAGAATAGCCCTATTTAAGCACCGCTGATATAGATTATAGGGGGAAAATATTGTAGCACAAAAATCAAGGAAAACATAGTATTTTTAACAGTTTCTGACACAATTAAAATGAAAGAAAATAGTTCAATTATCTTCAGTTTACAGAACATCTCGTCTGTAAGGTTAATTTCTGCGAAGAAAATCCCTTTTCCCACTTACTTCAGGAATATATTACTATAGAAAAAGCCACAGTGGAATGAACTGAAAATATCTGGTGAGGAAAGGATCAAGACACTAGGCTCATGGCTCATAACCAGTAGCTTTCCCACAGGAATTAAGGAGGAAGCAAGTTGAGGCAGCTACAAGGGAATGTCACGTAGAGCAGGCTTCCAGATGCAGCCTCTGTGAATGCCTTGTAGGGAGCAAACCGGAGGCTTGTGGAACTGCGGGGCATTTGTGCTCCCACCACCGCCCTTCGTGTCTCCGTCAGTGGCATCTCATTCCTCACATGGCTCCAGCCCCACACTCTGGGGGCCCCTGTGACCTCTCTCCTCACATCTCCCGTGCAGCCCATCAGCAGACCTCGTCTTCCGCACTGTCACCTACGTCCACAGTCAGATCCTTCTCCTATGAGACTTTGCGTTTTAACCTTTTAATTTCCCGAGGAACTCCGTGGTAGGACCAGTTGCTCACTGAGTAGTTTAACTGGGTCCTGTGTCAGTGGAACCTTGGAGACTGTCTTCCTCCTCTTTGTGGAGCACTAGACACCCCCCTACAGACACACACACACTGTATGGGTCTCGCCAGACACCCCCCCTACACACACACACACACACACACACACACACTGTATGGGTCTCGCCACTAGTGAGCGTGTGGTTGGAACCTGACTGCGGAGCCGCGCCCACTGGTTTTCCACTGTGTCAGGTAGACTAGTTAATATTTCTAGACATGAGATTTATAAACTACTCTGAATTTCACACCTGTCAATATTTTGACTAATGAGTTCCAGTTAGCTGATTTTCTTTTTCCAGTTAACTGACTTTAAATATCATCACAGTTGCTAAATAGAAGCGAGGCGTAAGAAGCGGAGTGGTCGTTTATGCTAAAGCAACTCATGGGATTTCTAAAGGCTAACCAATACTTTTGTCTGTGGAAAACGGAAAGCATATAAACCAGACATTAGTCCAAAGAAAAGATAAGAAAATATTTGTTAATGTAGTCTGTTCTTTTACAGAATGGTCATGGAATTAGATCTTTTGTCAAAACAGTTTGCAGAATTGTTTGACAAACTACTTGTTAACCATCAGAATGTTTAGGGCGCCTGGGTGGCTCGGTCGTTAAGCATCTGCCTGCGGCTCAGGTCATGATCCTGGGGTCCTGGGATGGAGACCCACATCGGGCTCCCCACTCGGCAGGGAACCTGTTCTCCCTCTCCAACTCCCCCTGCTTGTGTTCCCTCTCTCAAATAAATAAAATCTTCCAAAAAAAAAAAAAAAAAACAATCAGAATGTTTTTAAAACAATTTTTGTTTAAATTTCTGATTGAGGGATGCCTGGGTGGCTCAGTCAGTTAAGCATATGCCTTTGGCTTGGGTTATGATCTCAGGGTCCTGGGCTCAAGTCCCTCATCCAGCTTCTCCCTCTGCCTGCTGCTCCCCCTGGTGGTGCTTTCTCTCGCTTTCTCTCTCTCTCTGACAAAGAAATAAGTAAAATCTTTAAAAAATAAAAAATTTCTGATTGAGATGTTTGCATTAAATACTTATTGCTCACATAAAGTATGATTTGTCATCTCACTTGACCCTTTCCCTATTCAACTAACTTAAGAACTTTAAATATTTAGTACTTAGGACTCAGCTTTCTACAAAATGCATTTTTATTTGCTCTAGTGACTTAGTAATGTCCTCAAGCATTTCCTTTATGTTTCCTGAACAATGGTCAGTCCTTCCTTCTTTCCTTCCTTCTTTCCTTAGTTGAAGTATAACTGACATACGAGGGCAATAGTTTTTTATTAACAAAACTGTTTAAATTTTCAGTGCAATAATCCCAAAACAAAAGAACCCAAGCTACAAGCTGCTGCCAGGATTGTTCCAGAATGGGTGGAGTATGACACTGAGATCCGACGACTGTTAGATCACCTGGAAAACAAGAAGAAAAATGCAAGTAAGTCACCCTTCTGCGGTGGTGTCGGAACCACACATTGCATTAACTGAGAGTATAATAGATTACAAACTCATTTCTTGGTGAATTTATTAAATGATGAGATCAGAATTTCTTTAAGAAATTTCCTTTTTATGTGGACTAAGCTCACAAATTAAAAACGTGGACAGAGACTCTCTTCCCCGTGGAGAGAACTTCAGTCCATATCACCGCAGAGCCCAGTGCTGTGGCATCAGCCCCCTGACATAAGGAGTAAGAAATCAAAGTAGGAAAAATGCCTGTCTTTAACATTACACCGAATGTCCCAAATGGGAAAATCCAAGCCCTGAGTTTTAGTAAAAGACTTACATAATAACTGGAAATATTACCTCCTATCTCCTACAGAATAGGGATTTCCCGTGGGTTCCTGGTTCGAGCAGCCTTAGTCAGGGCTGAGGCATGACTAGGATTCCATGTGCTTCCATTTCCAAGATTAAACTGTGGTTACCTGGGCATTTCATCACTCTGCATAAACCTTCAACAAATTAGTGTTGAATATTCCTTTAAAGCCAATACAAACTTTTTTTTAAGATTTTTTATTTATTTGTCAGAGAGAGAGAGAGAGAGAGAGCGCGCGAGCACAGGCAGACAGAGTGGCAGGCAGAGGCAGAGGGAGAAGCAGGCTCCCTGCCGAGCAAGGAGCCCGATGTGGGACTCGATCCCAGGACGCTGGGATCATGACCTGAGCCGAAGGCAGCTGCTTAACCAACTGAGCCACCCAGGCATCCCCAATACAAACTTCTTGATTGCCTCATAATTCTCTTGCCTCATCAGTGCCCAGTTCTTTGTTTTTCTTTACTCTTTTTTAAAAATAGCACTGAGCTCCAGTCCATGTTAGAGACTTTTGACAGGTTATATTAATCCTCAACAATAATTCTTTCCAGTGGTTCAGAATAAAATTCTTAATTTTATTAAGCTTTATTTTTTCAAGACATTCAAATGTTAAATATAAACATAAAAATGTTGTATGTAAACTTTCTCACATAAGCATGAAGTTGTGTTCATCTTGACTTTCTGTATTACTTAACAAAACCAGTGTGGTTATTTTCTGATAAGTTCAGTATTTAAAACACACTCATGTATTTTTAATTAATAAATTAAATAATTTATTTTTTTTAAGATTTTATTTATTTATTTGACAGACAGAGATCACAAGTAGGCAGAAAGGCAGGCAGAGAGAGAGAGAGAGGAGGAAGCAAGCTCCCTGCCAAGCAGAGAGCCCCACGCGGGACTCGATCCCAGGACCCTGAGATCATGACCTGAGCTTAACCCACTGAGCCACCCAGGCGTCCCAGTAAATTAAATAATTTAATTAAGTCACCATTTCAGTGCAGAAGAAGATTCTGTCAGTGTTGTGATGTAAGTGTTTCGAAGAGAAAGAGATAAGACAGAGAAAGGAAAAAAGGAAAAAGAAGAAAGGAAATTTTACATAATTCAAAATTTTTTAATGCACAGAACATGAGATGAAATGTTTCTCTTTCAAATTGGAAAGAGTTAAAGGGTTAATAATATCCAGTGTTAGCAAGGATATTGACAAGTGACCATTCTCATGTGCTTATACATACAGTAGCTGTATAAATTAAGGAAATATTACCATATGTATAAAAATTTAAAATATGTGTGCCCTTTGACCCAGCAATTCACTTTAACAAATTTACGTCATAAAAGAGAAATGACGGGGTGCCTGGGTGGCTCATTCGGTTAGGCCGACTCTTTGATTTCAGCTCAGGTCTTGATCTCAAGGTCATGAGTTCAAGCCCTGCGCTGGGTTCCATGCTGAGCGTGACCTACTTTTAAAAAAGAAATAATTTATCCATTAAGAGACTATTGATTATATAAACATTATTATACACAAACAGTGAAATATAGTGTAGCCTTTCAAGAGAATTGAGATAAAATATTTTGCTGACAGCATATTTTAAGTTAAAAACATAAAGTAGTATTTGTAATATGATTGACTCCATCTTAAATAAAAATGGCATGTTTGTGTTTATGTATGTATATGTAATAGAGAAGTTTAAACAAATTTTATGAAAGATTATTGCATTTTTTACTTAATTTTGAATTACAAATGTAAGATATGTTATAGACAGTAAAACAATATGGAAGCATATAGTGTAAATTTGGAAGACCTCTTTTACTCAGACACAAAGGGGCAGTCATTTTTAAGGCTATGGTATACCTTTCGTAACTCTTGCATTTCTCATTGCAGCTGTATTAGTTTTCTAGGGACCACAGCCTAAGTGGCTTAAACAAAAGAAATTTTTTGTCTCACGGTTCTGGCAGCTTGAAGTCCAAGATCCAGGTGTCATTAGGGCTGGTTCCTTTTGAGGGCAGTGAGGGAGGATCAATCCCAGGCCTTCTTCCCAACTTGTAGGTGGCCATTCTCTCTCTGGCTCCCTTTACCTTGTCTTCTCTCTCCATATATCTGTGTGCAGATGTCCTCACCCAACAAGGACACCAGTCATGTTGGATTAGGGTGTACCCTAATGGCGTCATTTTAACTTCATTACCTCTGTAAAGACTCTATTTCCAAATAAGTCACTTTCTGACGTTCTGCAAATTAGAATTCCACCATATAAATTTTGGAGGGAAACAGTTCAATCCATAACATGAACGGAGTTGAGGATATTGTCGTATGTTTAAGGGCCATTTGTCATTTCTTTTGTTTTCCGTTTATTCTTGTCCTTTTGCTCATTTTTTCCTAGAGGATTATTGTCCAACACTGGAAAGAAATTAATGATCCTTATTCTAGAGATTTGTGTTGCCACCTTTATTGTAAACTAAATCCCAGTATTATTTATATCTCATGTGGCACATTTTTTACCCTGTTCCACTGATCTCTGTACATGTGCCTCTTTCACACTCCTTTAATTATTGAACATTTGTAGCATGTTTTAATATTGAGTAGGGCTTATCTCCCCTCATTGCTATTTTGTTTTTGTTGTTTTCCTGGTACTCCTGTTCATTTTTCCATATAAGCTTTAGAATCATCCTTTCTAGGCTGAAATTTTTCAGGTTTTCTGGGGAGAGGGTAAGGGTTGGAGGGAAGATTACATTAAATTTATTAATTAGGTTAGGAAGTACTGACATCTTCATGAAGACTGTTCTTCCCATCTAAGAGCATGTTGTATCTTTCTATATGTTCAGGTTCATTTTGTTTGTCAAGAATCATAACATTTTAGTCATCTAAGTTTTATACATTATCTTTTTAAGCTCATTCCTAGACATTTCATCTTTATGTTAGTATTATGAATGGGATTTTCTCTAACAATGTATCTTCTTACTGGTGGTTACTTATACACAGAAAAACTATTGTTTTTTGTGTATGAATTTTTATTTCTGTGATCATACTGAGTTTTCATTTATAGTAATATTTAAGTTGATTCTCTTGATTTTCCCCCCAAAGATTATTTGCGAACAAAAATGATTTTTCAAAAAAAAAAAAAAAATGAGTTTTCCTCTTCCTTTCTAATGTTATACCTCACATTGCTTTTTCTCATCTAATTGCTTTGGTTGATATCCTAACAGGATGTTAACAATAGTAGTGCACTAGGCCTCTTTCTCACTTTGCCTGGCCAACCTTCTGTGTTTCCCTGTTAAGTAGGATAATTGCTTTGGACTATGAAAATTTATCATGTGGAGGAAATAGCCATTGATTCCTATTTTAATGAATGTTTTTATCAATAATGAGTTGCATTTAGCACTGCAAATTAACTAAAATTTGAAAAGAGAAAAGAGAATGGGTTCCTTTGATCAACTGCCTCCTCAAGAGCAATGGAGGTGACTATCTGTTTTTTATATTTGATTTATTAATATGACAAATTTTATTAATGTATTTCCTGATATTGATTCATCCCTATGTTCCAGGTTTAAACTCAGCTTGGTCGTGACCTATTATTCTTTATTTTTCCTTTTTTAAAGTTGAGATATAATTGACAGAGACAACTTTATATTAGTTTCAGGTGTATAACATGACTTATTATTCATATGTATTGCAAATGCTTCTGCATCCATTGAGATGATCATATTTTTATCCTTTCATTTTGTTGATGTCGTGTATCATGTTGATTGATTTGTCGAGCCATCCTTGCATCTCTAGAACAAATCCCACTTGATCATGGTGTGTGATCTTTTTAACATATTTTTGAATTTGGTTTGATAATATTTTGTTGAGGCTTTTTACATCTTTGTTTATCAAGAGTATTGGTCCATAATTTTCTTCTCTTGTAGTGTCCTTTCCTGGTTTGGGGGTCAAGTTAATGCTGGCCTTATAAAGTGAGTTTGGATGTATTCCTTCCTTGTCTGTTGTTTGGTAAAGTTTAAGAAGGATTAGTATTAATTATTCCTTAAATGTTTGGTAGAATTCACCAGTGAAGCCATCTGGTCCTGGACTTTTGTGTCTCAGGAGGTTTTGATTACTGGTTCAGTCTCCTTGCTAGTAATTGGTTTGTTTAGGAATTCTATTTCTTCATGAATCACTACATTCATGATAAGTTGACTGTTTTTAGGAATTTATTCATTTCTTTTAGGTTGTCCCAGTTTCTTGGTGTATCATTGTTCATAATAGTCTTTTATGATCCTTTGTATTTCTGTAGTTATATTTTCTTTTTATTTTCCCTACTTTTTCCCTCTCTTCAGGGAATTTTTTTTTTTTTGTTTTTACTTCTATTGATTTTTTTTTAAGAGGGCAATCGTATCTTAATTTTTGACAGATCTTTTTCTCTCCTTGTTACTTTTGAATTTCAGTTTCTTGTTTTATGGTTTCATTGAATTTCACTTTCAGAATAATCTGGAAAATATTAGAATTAAGTACCTCTTTGGTTCTCTTTGTTATCTTCTTTCTTTTGGGTATGTTGTTTGTTTATCTTGGGCCCTTTTTCTTTTGCTATTGGTCTTCCTCAAATGTGTGAAGATCCTTGGCTATTTTTATATTTTTAAGAGTAAAAGATTAGGTTGATCAATACAGAGAGCTGGCAAGGGTCTTTTCTGTGTAAAAATGTCTGTTTTTCCGGGACGCCTGGGTGGCTCAGTTGGTTAAGCGGCTGCCTTTGGCTCAGGTCATGATCCTAGCGTCCTGGGATCGAGTCCCACATCGGGCTCCTTGCTCGACAGGGAGCCTGCTTCTCTCTCTGTCTCTGCCTGTGCTCACTCTCTCTCTCTTTCTGACAAATAAATAAATAAAATCTCTAAAAAAAAAATGTCTGTTTTTCCAATAGGCTTCTTCGTCCCTGAGTGGGAGGGTTGATCAGTAGCTCTGGGTACATTAGCATGTGCAGAATTGACAGATTTCTCTCTGGACATACGGGCATGGAACAGATAAAGGTCATGCTACACACCAGCCTGGCCATTTTATTCAAGAGCATTGACACTCATATGAGAATCAGTCTCTGTCTCTCTGTCGCTCTCTCAGTAGGTTGTTGAATTTTTCTTCCAAAAGTTATTTTCTTCTTTTTGTCTTGTAATAAACAGCCTGACCAATTCCCTGTGAAATGCAGGGAACAGAATGAGAGTGGGAGGCTGAGAGGCACAGATTTTCCTGACGGTGTTTCAGTTACTGCTTCACATTCTCACTCACGCGCCACCAGTGTTTGCTGTCAGGAGGTTCTCTTCTGTTGGAAAAATCACCTCCTCTTCCCTGCCATGTGGTCGTGTATCAGCTCTATGTTCTGTCTCCCATTTTAGAAATTCATTCATAACTCTGCTCCAATGATGTCTCATAACCGCTTCCCCCATTCTCATTATTGTTGCTCCCTTTTGTATTTCTTTATTATCTCTCAAGTGGAATTTAGTAAAGAGAGAAACATAGTCTAACATCTCGAACTATGGAATAGGATGCATTTAAATTGTACTTTCATTCATTTCTGCCTGAAAATGTCACTTTAAATATCAGTGTTTTAAAATCAGTTCGTGTGTGACACCTCAGTGATGCGGAAGACACCCTGTTGGTGTCTTCGCGAGGACTGATCCTCTCACAGCCGTGTCAGCATCTGTCAGTGTTGGAGCGCTCCGTCTCTGCCACCTCCGAGGAGGACCACGCGTGGCTTCTGCTCTCTGTTGTTCCATTATGTTAACAGTAGGCTCTTGGTACACGCTGAGTAAACGATCAGGATTTTTCAGGGCTTCCATGGCCAGGCAGTGTGCTAAGTTTCAGAGAAAACAGAGATCAAAAAAGATGTGGTCCTTGCCCTACTAGACTCATGAGAACCCCCTTCTAGGTGATAAAATGTTAAGCGCTTGTGATACAATATAGTAAGTGCCATCATGTACAAAGAACTAATTTCATTTCCCATAAGCAAATAGGTACCAAACAAACGAAAGGATCCTCAGTCAGCAGCTGTGCTTTTTCTGTATCTCTTATTTTGGTGAGAGTGGCTAATAAGTGAATTTGATATTCAAGATCAATAACTCAGTACATTTTCCCCCTCTACAGTTTTGACGCATGATGAGCTCTAGCACTGGCTTCCAGGAGAAAGACAGAATGAGAAGAAATCTGCCACCTGCTGGGGAAGTGTGGAACTACTGCTAAGACTTTTGGAAATTTCATTAAAGATCAGTGACATATTCTTCAATTTAAATAATTATTTAAAAATACATGTACTTAATGTATTGAATAAGTTTAAGTTATATAAAAAATGACCATCGAGTATTTAAAACTAGATTTTTTTTTTTTTATTGCTTGAAACACTGGGTTTCCACCCATTAAAGTGGTACTTTGCCAGGTCGCCCAGTAGAATATAAGCTGACTAGCTGGTCCTCACGGGGATGTAGCAAACCAACTCCATCTGTGTTTTCCCTCTTCGTGCATCCATATTTCTTTAATTGCAAAACGCACTTAAAATTAGAGAAACCTCTTGTGTTTTTTTCTTCTGAGAAAGGAAAAGGACTCATGGTTACCTCTGAATAATAAAAAAAAAAAAAAAATTAAGCCCATTTATAACTTACTTTAAAATGAAAGAAGTGTGGTACTATACTATAATCATTTATTCATCTTAAGCGATATGATACAATTCTATGCTGTATTTGTATTGTCTTAGTGTTTCTAATCTTTGAGAAAATTACATTCATGGGCTTACGAGGTATGTATGCTTTTAAAGGAGTATAAAAAGAAGTATCAAGTAGTCACTTTAATAGAAACTAAGAAGATGAAGTTTGTTTTCCTGCTGTGTATTAATAATAGATGCATAGAAATAGTATACAAAAACTATCCACCTATTCTAGAATCTGGATCTTGGGAATGGAAGAGACCTCGGTGTCATTTGAACCCCGGCCCCTGAAGAAGCTGATTCGATAGGGCTGGGCTGAGCATGGGCGATCGAGGTTGTGTAAGGGGCTCTCCCTGGGATCTGCTACCGAGTGTGGTGTGGGAAACATCTCACGGAGGTTAGCCCCAGCCACCGAGGCAGACCCCCTCCCAGGCCCCATCCAGTGGAGCCTGGGACACCTGGGAACCCGGCCAGGCCACAGGGAGCGGTCTGCCTCAGGAGACAAGCAGGTCCCTCTGAGCCCCACAGTGAGCCAGAGCTGCCTTACTGAGTCTCTCCTCTTGTTCTTTGAGCTCTTCTGAACGAGTCTAGCTCTCCTCTGATCGGCGGCAGCACAGCCCGTAGAGTGTTTGAAAATAGCCTCCCTGTTCCCAGCTGCTTCCTTCATTCCTAATTAGAAGTCACAAGGGCTCTCCCTCTCCTGGTCACCCTCCCTTTGTCACTTGTTCCCATCTGTCTGTGATAAGATGGAGTGTTCCAGATGTGGCCTCCCCTGAGGAACCAGATGACTCCTGTGAGCTCCAGGGATCCTGAGGGATGCTGTGGAAGGCTGGAGTGGTGGCGCAGCCCGGGCTGGCCGGCGCCACCGTGCTGTGGGACTCACACGACTCCGGGCTTGGTGAGAGGCGGGCGGCTCTTCTCGTGTAGCCCAGCTAACCGAGGTGCGCTCTGGGGGTTAGGGCAGAATCCCCACCTGATGGTAAAATGGCGCTTTGCTTTCCTTTATTGTTAGCTGATTTTCCCTTCCATGAGACTCTTGTGGGGAGAAGGATGGGCTAGACAAAGGCACCTGGTCCCCATGCCTGTGACTACCATCTTCAGTGTGCCACACTTCGTATTTCACGGAGCATAAGCTAAAACTGCAGAATACTGGAAATGGTCTTGATGCCCCGCTGTAGGTTTGTATGTTGTGATTTGAAGCACAGCGTCCGTGTCTCATTTCCAGACGAGAGAACTTGTGGCTAAAAATCCAGATCGAAGGGGTGCCCAGCTTGCCATTAGTAGAGCTTGTGACTCTTGGTCTCAGGGTTGAGTTCCAGCCCTGTGTTGGGTGTGGAGCCCACTTAAAAAGAATAAATTTTTAAAGTTCTAAAAATCATTTATTAATAAGATGCTTCTTTACAGGGAGGTTCTTTTATAAAATGGCTCACTTTTAAATTTGTGTGTTAAGGGCACATAGACTGCTGTGCGATACAGAAGTCCGCCCTTGTCAGGGACCCAGGATGGGCACTGCAGCCCTTACCGAGAAAGCCACCAGCTGCACTGAGCTGAAGTGCTGAGACGTAGCCCGGGGGCATTTGTGGACGTTCTGGATCAGGTGCAGGCCCCCTAGCATACGCTAATGGACTCAAATCCTGAGAGAAAAAGAAAACACTTTGTGCGAAGTTATAATCCACTTAGCTCTCTCTGTCCTTAGAGGAAATGGTCAACAGATGATTCAAGAAGTAGGAGATTTTGAGCTTATCGTGGAAAGACCTGTAAGCTTTAGGCATCAAGTAAACCCAAACTATGAGACTGGAGACCATCCAGTCTTTGTACCACTCAGAAGCTTATGTTCAAAAGGTTAGATTTTAAAAGTAGCCATCCTTTGGCTCCTGGTATCCAGTTGAGAGGACAGTGGAGCCGAGAGAGAGAGAACACATGGACCATCTCAGCCAGGAGTGACATAAAATCGGGCTTTTCTTTAATGGGAGAAACGTGGTCTGACACAAGTGGGAGCGAGCTCCTGGCTCCGGCCCCCTGGGAAGCTGCCCGCCGCTGCCTCTGCCCCAGAAGGGGCTTTTGTAGGTAGACGCCAGTCGGTATCCTTCAGTGACCAAAGTGTGGCTGAGACCATTTTCTTCTCTGCTGCTGTATCTCAAAGACGTTAGTGACATTTAGGGGGCAGGGGAAGAAAATTAATGACATTTAACTTTCCACTAGAACAAGGAGGAGTATTCACCAGAGGACCCGACGGGTCTCAGCTCCAGGGATGAAAGGTTCTGAGGAGTCGGGCTCAGTATCACGGAGTGCAAGCTACTGTCCAACCCCTGTCTTGCTCGCTTCCCTCACTTGCCTTGGGAGAATTGAGGCAGTCCATTCACTTTCAAAGCACCAGTGGGTTTGTTAAAGTCTTACTTTCGGTGGCAGCGAGGGAGGGGCGGCAGGAAGACCCCGGCCTTGAGGGCCCGGGCTCCGCTTAGAGGCAGCCGTGTGGCCCAGCGGTGCGGTCGTGGCGTGGGCCAGGCTGCCACTGCCCTGGAGTCTGGACGGTTCCTGGAGATGGGACAGCCGCTCCCGGCTTGCGGCGGGTTATAAAGCTCAGGTCCGCGAGCGTAAACTTCTGTTCGCTGGGACATTCCAGAGTGGAACCTCGTAACTGAAAAGGTACTGTTACTGATGTTGTCCAAAGATTCCAGATTTGGGGAATAATGTTCGCTACAGTTCTTAATTACTTGAATTTTAAAAGCTGCTTTGATCCCAGGGACATGCCCAATTATATCAGGCTTGTTTCCTACCTGCTATGATTTCACTTTACAATGCAAAGTTTTTAACTAGAATTGAGGGAATAAAAATTACTCAAATTTTCAAAGACTGGTTCAAAACGAAAACATTTGAATCTAGACAAAGAGCTACCCCATGTTTAGTTTGAAACTGGGGGCGAGGGCGGACAAGGAGTAACAGTGCGCCGCCCCTGCCGAGGAGGGTGAGTTGTGGAGAAGCCAGTCTGGGGCCGCACAGGCGCCTTCCCCCCCCCCCCGGGAGTTAACACTCCCCCGGCAGAGCCTTTTCCTCTGTCTTCCCTCAGTCCGCAGCTGCCCCAGATGGGTTTCTAAAAGGCTTCAGGAAGGCTGAAATAGAAGCCTCCGGAACCTGGACCAACCCAGTGACGATTTAAGTACCTACTGTGTGTCCTTTTGCAGTCACCAGGCCAGAGTAAATGGCATGAAATGAAAATGTTACGAAGGGCAAGTGTCAGGAAGTGGCCTCGGGGATGACACTTGGGGAGAAGCACGCCAGCCAGGAGGAGGAGGGCTGGGGGTGGGGGAGGCCCAGGCTCACGCAGGGGAGTTCGTAGGCCCCATGAAGGGCTTTGGCCTCCATCGACACTTAATGCAGAAGTGCTCGCGGAGGTCTGTCCCGGCACGGCTCCCTGACGGTCCTGTCCGTCCGTGTGTCCTACAGCCGTCTGTCGGGCAAGCGCTGTCGGCCGCCGGGGGCTCTGGGACTCGTGATCCTGGTCCCCGCTGTGCAGTCGGCCTGACGTAGAGGCCACGCGCCCCCGCCCCCGCCGCCGAGTCGGCGAGGCAGAGCGCGTCCGGGAGGGGGAAGACGTGCTATTTTGTCTGCACCACAACTGTCCGATTTCCACTTTCATGAGGTCTTGGGAACTTGAGATAATAAAATTAAACACCCCATAGGTGACAGGGGGAGTTAATAAAATCCTAAGAAAAACGTTCCGCGGTGAAATGTCGCTTAGGAGAGCTATCCTTGGCTGTCGAGGGTCTAGAGGATCTGGGAAGAGAAAAGATCTGCCCTCCCTCGCACCTGGGGGACTTTCATGGGAATCTGGAAACGGTGCACTTTCTGAGAAGGTTCTAAGTAAGTGTTCTAGTCCTTTAATTTTAGGGTGTGCGGAACACTTGAGAAGAAAGTTGCTTGGGTGTGTCGTCGGAAATCTGGGAGGGGGCGCCCCGCTGGCTCAGTCGGTGGAGCATGTGACCCTCGATCTCAGGGTTGGGAGTTCAAGCCCCACGTTGCGTGTAGAGATGACTTGAAATAAAGAACTGATTGAGATAAACCGTATTCCCCTCACCCCCAAGCAAACCTCTTTGAAGACTTTTACAGAAATGTACAAATTATGGTATAAAACCCAAAGGCTTCAAACAAAGCAAATTTAAATATTAGATTTTGATAGTATTAAAACCAAAGAACTGTCCACTTAGAGTCCTTACTATCCTAGGACCTTGGGGGTCAAGAGGTTTTAACCATTTTTTTTGTGCTCAGACCTTCCTTCAGGTCCACACACACAGCCGCCCTCCCGTCACCCCAGCCCCGGACCACGTGCAAAGCAAAGTTGGAAGGTAGACTTCTCATGAATTCAAAGCAAGAAAATAGATTTGACCATAAATATTTTTATTAAATGTGAAAATACACAGGCATAAAAATAGTACCCATATTTGCAGACATATCTGAGACCCATTTCAATTAATTTTGTTTCTCTATTAAAACAGTAAATTGAGATGGATTAAATTAGTCTTGTCTCACTCAGAACCAGCACTAGCCTTACAGTAGGAGTAGTAGTTTAACTTCTCAAACGTCTCCACGTTTTCTTCCTCCACATTCTGCTTGCCACCGCAGACCAGTGCAAAACCCGTCACTATACATAAAGCCACGCAGTGGCTAACTGTACTCTTAGATCATTCAGCAAATGAGATCATCCATTTAAAAAAAAAATCCACCTATTAATATCATTTGCAATTGCAGAACAGACTCTGCTACTAACAGAAGGAATGATCTGATTTAGAATAAGGATATTATTTGCTGACAAGTGAGCATTTGCCTTCCTCCTTCCTTTATAAGTACGGGAAAGTCCACTACATTCAATTAAGTTGCATGGAGTTCGCTAGGTCACAGCACGGCTGGCACTCAGAGCTTTCGCAAGGCCCTCGCCAGCTCCCTGTGCTAAAAGGGAGGCAGCTCCAACCCAGCCCCACTGAGGAAGCGTTTTAAACTTAAGCATCTTACGCATTTTTTTCCTGGCAAATGTCACAACTTCTGACCGTTTTCATGCCTTTGAAGTGAAATCTTCCATTTTCCACCACGAATAGGAAGTGCTGCCAATTTCAAATTGTAATTCTATTAACTTTTTTCCTACTTGGTTATTTTCCCCTTTAAAAAAAAAAATACGGGTAGTTTTTACATTCCATTATCAGAGTCCAAAAAAGTTGTGTTCATACTGATTAAAGATACATTTTTAATACTGACCAAAGAGAAAGAAGTTTTAAAGTTAGCATTACGTCCCTCCAGTTCACAGTAGTAAACTATAGCAGTTGTTTTCAAGTTTTCATTTATCCATGCCAAGAAAGCAGAGTTTCAAAAATGGGCAATAAATTGATTTTCCTTTTAGAACTTTCTCGTGTTTTTAGGCTGATGTGTTTAATACTTGCTGCTGTGGAAAATATCCACCATGTCCAGACAAGTGATACTCCATTTCAGAAGCTTTCCAAAAAGCAAGGAAGGAGTTTGAGGGATCTCATACAGCTAAGGCTAGGTGCCCCTGTGATTTTACTTTTCCAGAAAGAGCCATTTACCAGGCAGCTGCAGGCCCCAGAAACAAGAGCCAGGAGACTGACAGGTGGAAGGAACCCCAAAACAAAGTCAAATGCCTGTCAGTCCCGTGCGGTCCATGTGGGACGACCTCTCCAGCAGGCCGGCGCGACAAAGGCCTGGCCCTCCGCACCCGGAGCCCCTCTCAGGGCCGGCACTGTCCTCAAGTCTGTGGCACTGGCACTTGGCACATAGCTCCTCTCTGCACTGAAGACCAGCAAGTAACTGCACATTTCAGTGACGGTGACTAAGCTGAGTCCACGGTAAAATCCCAGGAATGGGAATTACAGGTTTGTTACCGGGACGGACCAAGTCACGCCAGCAGCCGTCTGGGCAGCGCCTGACGGGGAGCGACGTAACCAGCACCCGGGACGCAGCTCCCGCCGGCCCGCCCACCGCTGTCCTGACTCCCTCCAGCTCCTTGGGGTGACTTCTCGTCTTCTCTGAATGGAAGGGCAAATGATTCCATATGACTGTTCTGATTCTGTGTGAAAATTCTTATTTAAAAGTAGGTAGAGGCCATTGCTAGACTGCAAAATGGTCACAGTGACATGAGCCAAAGAACCAGGCTGGCAAACATTGCTGATGTAATGGAGTCATGAGGTTACTACGATGAAAGAAAAAAGCTGAATTTCCCTCAGAGATCCTTTCAACACTGGCTTGAATTTTGAGACCTTAAAACAAAAGGAAAGCTGCGAACTATTCACTAATTTTCAAAATGCATTAAGTTTATTGGTACGAAACAGACTTCTAAATAGGATGCAGAAAGCACACAGGCGTTTTGCTCAGTTCAACTATGTGACATTTTTCCCTCCGTTTCGAGAACTTTCTCCACGTATATTTCAGGATGAGAGGAAGGAAAGGCTCTGTGCTTGGCTGCTGTGGCCAGGACCCCTCCCGCCACAGAAATTAAAATGCTTGATTTCAGAAAACAATATATTAGACCCATACTCATCAAAATGCTCTGAGGCCAAAACAAAAAAGCCTTTCCAGAATGAAAGTAGTAATTCTTGACTAAAGTAATTCTCTTAGAGTTTAAATGCAGCATCAGTAGTTCTGTAAATATTTAATGTTCTTGATTAAAGTTAACACAGTTTTTAGGGGGAAAAATTACCCAGTATCCAAAATCTGAATAAGTTCGTCTCTCAAAAGGTAAGAAGGTATCCCCAGAAGAGATGCCTTCTTGAGGGTGGACATGCAGCCGGAGCGGACTACATTGTAAACGTGTATTTTTTTCTAGGGACAACCAGAGGCGGCGGGGGCGGGGCGGGGCGGGGCGGGTCAAGGGCAGGTTTCCGGTCTAACGCCGGCCCCAGCGCCCAGGCGGGAGGCTACAGTCCGAGAGGGAGAGGGTGGGCCAGGACGGAGGAGAAGCCGCCCCGCCGCCTTCACTGAAAGCGGGGAGCACGGCGTTTCTGCCAACTGAGCACCTTCCCGTTTCTAAGGCGGTCCTGTTGCAGGAAATTCTGCGTAACTCACTCCAGTTAGAGTATGTCACTCTGCACGTCAAGCCTACTTCAAGTGACGCCACTGCGCTCTGATCCGGACCTACGTCATGTCTGACTTCTCTTTTGTTTCACGGTAAACAAAAGGGCCCAGACGTGTTTCCGGCTAATTCTATGTCCGCGGTCTTCGTGTTCTCTCGCAGGTGCGCGACACAGAAGACGCGCTTCACGCCCAGCCAGAGTCTACACCCGCAGCGCCACTACCACCTGGCGGCAGGTTTCCTCAAAGGCTCCGTCCCTCCGCCTGCGGCAGCCGCGCTCAGGCCGGCGGAGATGACACGCGGAGGCTCTGTCACTTAACAGGCATTTGCGAGCGGCTGCACGCCCGAAGCTACGCGAGGGCGTCCCTAGGAACGCGCGGCTCAGAATGCTGCCACTCCCCTGGCGAATCCTAAAACACGAGCCTTTGTCCCGGAGCTCGGGGCTCCGCACCCACGGCGGCCCCCGCGCGGCCCCGCCACGGGCGCGCCCACCGCAGACCCTTCCAGGCCCTCGGCCGCCACGGGCTGCTCTGCCTGACACGGAACCGGCCTTCGCCTCCCCGCCGCCAAGCACCCACCAGCCTCCGGTCTAAAATGGGTAAAACGATCTTTCCTAGTAAAACAACTCTTTGGTCATGGACAAATTAAAAGATTTGAACTTTTGTTTTTTCATTAGGATCCTGGAACAAGGTTTCTTTGTGTTTAATCTTTAAGAAAACGAAGGAAGAGGAGCAGGAAAACAGCTGGTTTAATTGAAGTGGAATTTGAATCTAAAAGGTCCGCCCGAGCTGAAGGGGTTGAAGCCCTGCCACGAGTTCCAGCTCCTGTGGAAGGGGCTGCCGCCGCCTTGCTGGCTCTCGGCGTCCAGCGGGTCTTCTCCGTCGTCGAACTTCTTCCTCATTTCTAGGGAAGAAAAGCGGCATCAGAACGCGGGCGTCCGTCAAGCACTGGGCTGGGGCAGGGCCGGCCCCGCACGCGCCCCCCCCCCCCCGCCCCCAGCCGGCTCGGCGCGGTCTCGGGAGGAGGCCCAGAGGAGCGCATCCCGGAGAAGGGGCGACGTTCAGGGCGGGCAGCGCGAAGTCCCTGAGATTCGGGCCCCTGGATCTCCTCGCCTCACAAGCATCTACCCGAGGAAAATCCTCTCCGGGAGAAAGACAACTGCGGAGGAGGAGAGCCCGCCAAGTGCCACGCTTAGCATCAAAGCGCCCCGGCCCCATCCCGGCGCCCGCAACCCTCCAAGCGCCTGACTGGCTTCCTGGGCCTCAGTCTTGGGTCCGAGCAGGGGTGGGGTTCCCGGGCGCACAGCTCCGGAGGCCGCCTGCGCGGCAGCCCCCGGCAGTCCCGAGGAAGGTCTCTGGTGACACCGGGACTAAGGCTGACAAATGGGACAGAGGGACGCCGCGGCGGGGGCAGGAGCGCACACTAATCCTCAACCAAGAACGATTTCCTCCTCAAAGCAGGAGCGGGGGCCAAGGAAAAGCGGCAACACAAAACTCTGGAGCGACTACAAGGGCGGTTCTTGAAGCCTGTGTGACTGTCCGCCGCCCGTGCCCGGTGCGAGCTCCGGGGACAGAGGAGGCTGGCGAGGACGCGCCTCTGCTGAGCACGAGGACGGAGCACCCGAGTCCCTTGTGGGGCTCCACGTGAGCGCAGAGGGCCAGAGAGCCCCGATCCCAGAGCTTTAGCAGATGCTCGCAAAAGATCTGCCAA
Organism: Mellivora capensis; assembly: GCA_004024625.1. Classification (NCBI taxonomy): domain Eukaryota; kingdom Metazoa; phylum Chordata; class Mammalia; order Carnivora; family Mustelidae; genus Mellivora; species Mellivora capensis. The sequence goes on from PISX010003888.1 coordinate 80,917, forward strand.
ATGGGCGTGTCATTCCCTTCTCCTCCCGAATTTGTCCGGCTCAAGTCCTAGCTCCTGCTGCCACGGAAAGGCTGAGAAAAGTGTGATTAGCTCACGCTAAATTCCCTCTGGAAGTGTCTAAACGTTGTTCAGTACGACCCCATCTCTGCCTTCCCTCTCGCTTTCCAGGCCCTCTCAGCACTTCCGGCAACCGGGAAAGCCACCGCCGGGCGTGGGGCACGATTCCCGGGGACCACGGAGGACAGGCAGCCCCCGGGCCGGGGGCGCGCTGCGGCCTGGCATCCCGGTGCCCTACCAAGCCCTCCAGGTTCCCGAGGAAGAATTCATCCTTGCTCTGCCCCCCTCCCCCCCTCCCGCGGGGCCCACGAGAGCGTGGCGGGGGCGGGCCTGGGGCTGGAGCCGCGGAGCGGCGAAGCGCCCGCCCAGCGCCCGCGTCTGCCTCCGCCCCAGGTCAGCGCAGGGGCAGAGCTAGGAAGTCGCCGCCCGCGGACTCGGCCACCGGCCACCGGCAGACACACCCGCCGTACCTGGATCCGAGAGAACTTCTTTAGCAGCCGCTATGTCGATGAACTTCTTCTCCGCTTTTTTCTTTTCTTCCTCATTCTGGAAGTTATCTGGGTGCCACTGCAGAGCTAATTTTCGGTATGCTTTAATGATTTCTTGCTTTTTGGCGTTTCTGAGCAGTATTGAGATTAACGCTCATTAGTCAAGAAGTGCCACCTCACCGCCCCCGGAGACCGAGACAGTTAGGACCCCACTGGCAGACCAGCGGCCTGCTTCTCCCGGCCCCGCGCGCTTAACGTACGCTTCTGGGGGATCAGTAAAGCTGCTTCAGAATCTCAATGGGCAGAAATTACTTTTGATCTTTGCAGTTTTCTCTCTTAAAAAAAAAAAATCACACAGACCCATTTTTAAACTTTCTGAACGTCCAACCTACCTGATGACAATTCCTGGCATTAGGAGCTAACTCTGACTCTGACCCACACTCCTGTTTTGCTTCTGGTTTCCTTCGTTCTGGTCAGACTTTTGATTGAAAGACGGATGGTTCCCTTAGAGAAGGTGGATCTTGTATCATTTACCTAGCTTTTGCCTCTCCGTGCCTGTAAGTTAATTCTCGAAGTGCCACTTTATTCTTAAGCCTGAAGAAGTTTGCTTTTCCCCCTCCTGTCCCACCAAAAGAAAGCTCACTCCTCTTCACCCTTCCCAAAAAATCTAGGCTAGGGCCTACTCATGCTACAGTGTCACCCCTCGGTCACCAGCTACTAATCCCCCCATCCTTGCAGTCCTAGTCTCTTTAAAGAAATCTACCTGTAACAAAATAGCTCTTTGATGGTTACGATGTGAAGATGGTTAGGCTTAATCCAGGACCGAAATTACACAAAGTAAGGAACTCAATCAGAGGAGGAAAAAAGAAAATGGCAATGTAAATTTTAAATAACTCACCTTTTTACTCCCAAGATTTTATAATAATCTCGTTTCTGTGACTGTTTCAATAGCCTCTGTGCCTTCTCTAGACCTTCCCGAATCTGCTGGTCATTTTCATTGTGTTCCTGTGCAGTTTCGTAATCCTGAATAGCTGTCACGATGTGTAAGATAACGCCGTTAAAGGAACCATAACTTAGAACCTCTAGTTATCCTGTCAGGCTGATACTCAAGTCACCGTCCCAGCCTCCTCACTCTCGCCATTACTGCTAAGAGCCTACGAGATGGTGACGATTTTGTTAGGCAACTTATAAAAGGCATAATTAAGGCTGAATTTAGGTAGCTTTTTCCTCCCATTCAATAAAACTCACTGCTGTTCACTCGCCCACCTTCCCTTCGGCACACCTTCATATCCATCCTTTACACGAGGCAGCCTTTCCATACTGTGACTGAACTGATCATCACTTAGGAAAATAAGACCGAGGCAAAGGAAATCTGCACCATCAGCTACAGGCCCACCGTTCAGAAGAATCAGAGGCTTAGAAAGAGAGCAAGGAGAACCACCAGCAATCGGGATGTCTAAGTCCTAGGGATTCCAACAGGAACTACTACAAACCTGCTGTTTTTAAGCTGCTGGTTAAACAGAGGACACTGTCCTGGTGCGGGAAGTCGGACAATCCACATCACAGCTTTTGCCTTATTTTAGAATACCTGAAGGCATCGGGAGATGCAAGTCACGTAGAAAAGAGTCACCATGGCAAGCCTGAGACTGTTATCCTTCGAAACGCCTGCTGGCAAGGTTGGTCCTGGCCGGCATCTCAGAAGATGGCCTTCAGGAGCGTTCCCACCATTTCCTGGTACGAATGGCGCACCGGGCCTCAATGTTTGTACAGGTAACATCGTTCATGTGAAACATCGTCTTTCCTTCTGGGAATCTGGGTGCCGGCACAGCAGGAGGTGCCCGGCTGACTGACCCCTCATGAATGTCCCGGGCACTGGCGCTCCAGCGAGCTCCCCCGGCAGACGGCACCTTGCACGTCTGGAGGAATTACAGCTTGTCCTATCATTTCAAAGAGAAAGACTCTTGGAATCCTCTACCTGCTTTTCTCTGGACTTTGTGCCATGTGCCTTTTCCCTTGCCTGATGTTACTCTGTATCCTTTCAGTAGAATAAATCTCAGCCTGAGTCCAACTGTGTGCTGAGTCCCATGTGTCCCACCAAGTCACCAACTCCGGGAGTGGTCTTGAGAAGCAGACATCTCAAACAAGGCACTGTTAGGTCCAAATTCTAGTCTTTATGTTAGCGCATTTCACTATGGGGAAACACATCTCTCTGGATAACATGTCTGAGGATTCGTACTGACCACGGCTCATCCTGGAAGGGACTCAGGGAGGCACACGGTCCTCCTGACAAACTGCCGGAAGGTCACTAGCAGCCTAATGCCACGTCACAACGCCTAGTCCTTCCCCTCACTTTATCTCGTCACACAGACATCAGCCATTTCTGTTTCCCATCATCACAAGAACGAGTACAGGACAATAAGATATTTTGAGAGAGACCACCTTCACATAACTTTTATTACAGTATATTATAATCATTCTAGTACTATTAATCTCTTACTATGCCTAATTTATAAGTTAAACTTTATCATGGGTATATATGGGTAAGAAAAAAAATAATATATTTCAGGTTGGATGTGATCTGCAGTTTTAGGCATCCACTGGGGGTCTTGAAAGGTATCCCCTGCAGATTAAGGGAGAATGACTGAAATTTGCCTGAACTACAGAGAAAAATGATCCAATACTACCTCTGGTCCATGGCTGGGGGGGGGGGGGGAGTGACACACATTTCAAGCTTTTATCCTAAGTCCTGCCTCAATGCATTAATATTAAAAATATGAAACATTACTACAGTCCCCCAACTCACAGTGACAGCATAAAATACCTTTCCAATTTAGTACACAAAACTGTCATAGTAGTGAGGTTTAAATTAACAACTACTACCCATAGCACTCAATATCGCAAGCTAGTAATGTACTTTGAAGGAATTCGATATAAGAGGAAAATGTTTTAATACATGCAATTTTGCTATTTATGCAAACTCTACATTTAAAACATATTTTCATTCTTAAATGTTCAGAGTATCTCCTCCAAAGCAGGCTTCTATATCCTATTCTTTTATTAAAACTTAAGGTAGACACATTTTTCCCAATCCAGAAAAAATATAAGGTTATTTCCTACATTCACATCATTACAGGTAGGTAATTTAATTAGAAACTTAGTATGGGTGATGTTAAAACTTCCCATAGCCATAAAGGAGATAGATCATTTTTAATTATATTTTCTCAGATTCTACCCTCAAGGAGTCATCTTTAAAGAAAAAGTAAATAACACCAATTATGTTTCTCCTATACTGTAATTAAGCATCCACACAAAGTAGAATAAGTCAGAAATATTAAGGCCCTGAAGAAAAATCTATTACATATTAGCCAATTCATTTTCTATCCTCTGAACCTAAAAAAAATTTCCCAAATCCTTTTTCTTCTATATCCCCCCACTCAGTTCTTCTTAAGGAACAGTGCAAACAAGGGAAGCACAGGAGTGGGCCTCCCTTCCATCCCACTCCCCCACCGAAAGGACAAGATGATGATGGAACCGTGGCAGCACTGAAAACAACAGACCAGAAATTTCCCTAAATTTCTGAAAGAGAGGAAGCAAACGGGATATTAATAATGAATAAACCTACGTAGAGAAAACCACCATCCAAGTAGAAGCCCTAGCCGACTGGAGAGCCATTCTTTTCCGCCAAGGCTCCTCAGTTTAGCGTTCAGCAAGCAGCAGCGGCTTTGAGGCAACCCCCGAAGCCAACCACCGATGGTCTGTGCGATGGTGAAGCCCCCCTGGGGGCGGGGGCATGAGCGGTACAGCAGCCACCCCGCGGGGCCGAGAACCAGCCTCAAAGCTGAGTCGCAACTGTGCCGAAGCAGAGGCCGCTGGGACCACGAAGAGCGGCAGAGCCCAGACCCCGGGCTCTCGAGATCTGGAGATCTCTACGGCAGACCTGGAACTCACCCAGGAAAAGCAGTTCCACCCAGAATGTGAACACACCGAAGGACCGAAGGACCGAGCAGGGGAGTCCGGCGAGTAACGCGCCCCGCACTCCGGCAACTGGGCCAGACAGTGAGGCCACGGGCAAGTCTTCCCGTGAACCAGTCCTCCCCACTTCAAGCCTGCCCACAGCTCCCCAGGGCAGAAGGGGCATTTCAAAGACAGATGTGCACGGCTGCAAATGACCGCCCCCCTTCGCTCCACAGTCCATTAGCAAATCCCAGATCAGCTTCCCTTCAAAGCATACCCGGAATCGCAGGGCTTCTCCCCACGTCCCCGCGTCCCCGCGTCCCAGCGTCCCCGCATCCCCGACTGCCGCTGCGCCGAGGCCCGTCCTCTGTACACCTGAAAGGCTGTCGCAGCTTCCCAACAGCTGCTCCCCGCTTCCTTCCTCCTCCCCCTCAAAGTCTGCTCTCAGGACAGGGACCCTTTTAAAGAGCACAGCAGACCCCAGTATAATATGCCCACGGAATACCAATCTCCTCCTCCAGAGTATCATGCAGAACAGTCTGCACCAGGTCTGCTAAAATGAGCTCATGTCAGCTGAATCCAAGATAAGAGGGGGAAGCAAACCGTGAGAAAACTCAATGGCAAAAAAAATCACAGAAAGTGCAAGAAAATACACTTTCTGAGTGTATGGGTTCACCCTACAGTGACAGCTTCTATCCTTTGCATATTGTAAGAACCATGAAATCCAGAGCCGGATGGTGAGTTAAAGCAGAGGCCTTACTGGGGAAAAGACGGGAACAAAGAGAAGAGCAAATCGTCTTGGGCAGCACATGTCAGGAGCCCCCCGCAGCCATGCGCTCTCTGAAGGTGAGGGGCTCACCCTCAGTGCAAAAAGATCTACCCCTTTGGTAGCAAAGGAGCAGCCGGGCCGGCAGCAGATGAGCTGGACGTGGTGTGGCTCAGAGAAGCAGAGAGGGCAGGGCCAGACAGAGAGGCCCTTTTGGCAGGAGGCAAGATAAGATGTCTGTGCAAACTAAGCCGAGACTAGTGCAACTGTTATGAAAGGCTGCCCCGCCCCTGGTGCTCCGTTGCACGCGCGCACACACACACACAGCCAAGGCACTTTCCCACAAATAGGGCAGGGTAAGCCAACTCCTTTTATGATCATTTTTTTTTTAAATAGTACAGCATCAATTCAAAGACAATTTTTAAATTGAAACAGGAAGAGAGCACCTAAACTTGCCTGATGAACATACATCAGAACAGCCAAATACATGAAAATTCTGAGCAGACATTATGGCATGAATTTTTTAAAAATCCAATCACCTCTTTTAAGGGTACTCACAAAGCAGAATAAGAACTCAACAAAGAGGGGCACCTGAGTAGCTCAGATGGTTGGGTGTCTGTCTGCCTTCGGCTCAGGTCATGATCTTAGGGCTCTGGGAACGAGCCCCACATCAGGCTCCCTGCTTGGTGGGAAGCCCGCTTCTCCCTCTCTTCTGCTTCCCCCCTGCTTCTGCTCTCTCAAATGAATAAATAAAATCTTAAAAAAAATAAAAATTTTTTAAAAGCCTCAGCAAAAAGACAAAGAGAAGGGGCGCCTGGGTGGCTCAGTGGGTTAAGGCCTCTGCTTTCGGCTCAGGTCATGATCCCAGGGTCCTGGGATCGAGCCCCACATCGGGCTCTCTGCTCCGCGGAGCGCCTGCTTCCTCCTCTCTCTCCCTGCCTGCCTCTCTTGCCTACTTGTAATCTCTGTCTGTCAAATAAATAAATAAAATCTTAAAAAAAAAAAAAAAAGACAAAGAGAAGATAAAAATGTGAGTAGTCAATACTCAAAAAGATCAAAACAATCACAGAAGTACCGATGAAATGAGGAGCAGCCCAGGAAGCAGAAGCAAATGGAAAAAAAAATAAGGACATAATGAAATGGAAATAAAGAAAAGGACTAGAGAAAAAAATGGCAGCTTTACATAACAACAGGAAAGCGAGAGGGCCCAAATTTTCCGAGTTCTTACAACCCGTGGGGCTTAAAGCCTGGGATTTCAGGGGTCAGCGCGCCTGGCTCTGGGCGAGCTCAGAGGACACGGCAGCGCTCCGAGAGAAGGCAGAGCAGACAGGCCGCGGAAACAGCGTGGCAACAGCCACCTGAAGAACGCCCAGGCACACAGCGGGCAGGTTACTTGCTCGTTTCAGAGTGTGTCCCGGAGAGGCAGCATTCACAGACCCCTCTGGGGACAAAGGAACTGGTGGCCAGTGCCATTTCCTGCCCCGTGGCTCAGGGTAAGATCAGGGCCACCGGCAGGAACCAGGGCAGGGCCAGCACTCGCCACCTCACTTGCTTACACCAAGCCCCACCAACACTATGCTGCGGAAGAACCGTCACAGGCAGGCCTGCCTCAGTCCCGGTCGGCGGGCAGCCTCCCCGAGACCTGCACAAACTCCTGCCGCCACCGCGGCTCCGCGTCTGGGAGTCGTGTGAGGCCCTGGTTCCAGCAGCAACAGGTCACATCCGACAAGCCGACCAGAGCACAGCTGGTTAAAACTCACCACAGTCAGGCCAGGGACCAAACACTGCCCACAACTGGCAAACAGAGCCTCTGCAGACGATGGCGTGAAGGATAAAGCGGCCAGGACACAGGAGGGCACACCCTGGACACACTCCCCGGAGCGCCAGGCCCTGGGGAACAGGGGACACTACCTGGCAGGGGACTGCAGCGCCTCTTCTTCAGAAAGCCATCCCCCTCAAGAACAGGAGACAGAGCTGACTTTCCTAACACAGAGAAACACACACAGAGACTTAGACAAATGAGAAGATGGAAGAATTTATCCCAAATGAAAGAGGAGGACAAAGCCACAGCCACAGATCTAAGTGAAAAAGATCTAAGTAACATGCCTGATAGAGAATTTAACAGCAATGACTGACTGGTCATAGGGATACTCAGTGGGCTTCAGAAAGAGTAGAGAACATCAGTGAGATGATTAACAAAGAGATAAGGAATAACACAGCAGAAATAAAGGGACCAAAAAACAAAATGAGACACACACCTATGGAAAGACCACCCATCGCCATCTGATCGCAACGACCACCTTGAGAGACCCACGGTATTCATATCAAAGCAGTCCCTTTTGGTATTTTGCCTTGGACCTGTGACTTTTGGGACAAATTCTGTTTTCATTCGGGCTGAATGTAACACGTACAATATCTCATCTCTTCTGCTGTCTTACCTGAAGAAAAAAAAGATACTAACAAACCAAATCCAACAATATATTAAAAAGATCATTCAACACCATCAAGTGGGATTTGTTCCTGGGTGCAAGTGTGGTTCAGTATTTGCAAACCAACCCCAGCAGTGATACATCACATCAGTAAGAGGAAGGATAAGAACCATATAATCATTTCAATAGATGCAGAAAAAGCACTGCACAAGGTACAACATCCACTAATGATAAAAACAAACCAACCCTCAGCAAAGTAGGTGTAGGGGGAACACACCTCAACATAATAAAGGCCATATATGAAAACCCCACAGCAAACATCATCCTCAATGAGGAAAAACTGAGAGCCTTTCCTCTAAGGTCAGGAGCAAGATAAGGATGTCCGTTCTCACCACTTCTATTCAAAAGAGCACTGGAAATCCTAGCCACAGCAATCAGACAACAGAAAGAAATAGAAGGCATCCCAATCAGTAAAGAAGAAATAAAACTTTCACTGTTTACCAAAAAATGACATGATACTATACATAGAAAACCCAAAGACTCCACTGAGAAACAGCTAAACTAATCAAGAAATTCATTAAAGTCACAGGATACAAAACCACTCCACAGAAATCTGTTGCATTCCACCAGTAATGAAGCAGCAGAAAGAGGAATGAAAAACAATCCCATTTACAGTTGCACCCAAAAATAAGATACCCAGGGATAAACCTAACCAAAGAGGCGAAAGTCCTATACTCTGAAAACTATAAAACACTGATTAAAGAACTGAAAACAACACAAAGAAATGGAAAGACATTCTATGCTCACGGATTGGAAGAACAAATATTGTTAAAATGTCACCCTACCCAAAACAATCTATACATTTAATGCACTCCCTCTCAAAACACCAACAGCATCTTTCACAGGCTGGAAAAAACTATCCTAACATTTGTATGGAACCACATTAGACCACAAATACCCAAATCTTGAAATCTTGAAATCTTGAAAAGCAAAGCTGGAGACATCACAATTCCAGGCGCTACGTCAAAATAAAAAGCACAATGAAGGAAAGGATGAACAAAACTAAAAGGTAACCTACTAAATGGGAGAAGATCCCTGCAGGGGACATATCCAGTAAAGGATTAGTATCCAAAATATATAAAGAACTTATAAAATTCAACACCCAAAAAAACCAAATAATCCAATTTTAAAATAGGCAGAAGACATGAACTGACATTGCTTCAAAGAAGACATCCAGATGGCCAACAGACACCTGGTAAGATGCTCACCATCACTCTCATTAGGGAAATGCATATCAAAACTATAATGAGATATTGGCTCAAAGTTGTCAGAATGGCTAAAATCAACACAAGAAGCAACAGGTGTTGGCGAGGATGTGCAGAAAAAGGAACCCTCTTACACTGTTGGTGGGAATGCAAGCTGGTGCGGCCACTCTGTATAACAGTACAGAGGTTCCTCAAAAAGTTAAAACTAGAACTACCCTACAATCTAGGAATTGCATTACTGGGTATTTACCCAAAGAATACAAAAATACTAATTCAAGGGGATACACGCACTTCTATGTGTATAGCAACATTATTCACAACAGCCAAGATGTGGAAACCCCCCAAGTGTCCCTGGATAGATGAAAAGATAAAGATGTGGTTATTTAGGGGCGCCTGGGTGGCTCAAATGGTTGAGCATCTGCCTTCGGCCCAAGTCATGATCTCAGGGTCCTGGGATCAAGCCCTGCAGTGGGTTCCCTGCTCATCGGGAAGCCTGCTTCCCTCTTTCTCTCTGCCTGCCTCTGCCTACTTGTGATCTCTCTCTCTGTCAAATAAATAAATAAATAAATTTTTTTTAAAAGATGTGGTATTTATCTACAACAGAATATAATAAAGACTGAAATCTTGCCATTGCAATGACATGGATAGAGCTGGAGAGTATAATGCTAAGTGAAATAAGTCAGTCAGTGAAAGACAAATACCATATGATTTCACTCACTGAAATTTAAGAAACACAACAAAACAAGCAAAGGGAAAGAGACAAATCAAGGAACTGACACTTTTTTTTTTTTTTTAAGTAATCTCTACATCCAGAGTGGGGCTCAAATTCACAACCCCAAGATTAAGAGTCACATGCTTTACCGAATGAGCCAGCCAGATGAGCCAGATGCCCTTCAAGTTCTTAACTATAGAGAACAAACTGATGGTTCCCAGAGAGGGGGTGGGGAGGGGATGGGTGAAAGGGGCGATGGAGATTAAGGAGTGCGCTTGTTATGATGAGAACCCAGTGATTAAAATAAAACACATTAAAAAATGGCTAAGATGGCCAATTCTGTTATATGAATTTTCCTACAAGTAAAAATAAAAAATAAAATATGTGGTATAGTCAGACTCAAATTCAAGACTAATTCTAAATCCCATACTCTTTCCACTATGACCTTATCGATAAACTACGCTCATTCGCCCAGCCAGTATGGTGGCCGGCTTCGTGCTAGGCACAAGTAGCAGAGACGGATCAGCTAATAAAGCAGACGCAGGTCCTCACATTGCTTAAGTTCTAGCCAATATAACTGCGTATCTCATAAGGACACTTGAATCATCCCTATATTCAAAGGAACTTTATCTACTGTTTAGTAAGGCTTGAATGAATGTCCGTTTGCTCCTCCCAAAAGCTATGAAAAGAATTACGCATATAGAGCTTCTGAAGAGCTGCCTTCATTTTTCATGACCTCAGAGGCATCCTCAAACAACAACCTTACTTTACTTTCTTGTGAGTGGAATCCCCTAATACCTTTCCTGATAATTGTCATAATCCCCAAATCAATAAATCTCCATGTTCCATTATTCACTACCCTAAACCTTGTTTTTCTTTATTCATTACATTCTTATCATTTTAAATTGTTTAAAAAAAGATAAAACCAGTAAACAGAATATAGAAAGCCTCATATTTCAAAATACGATTCAGCCTAGTTAAGTAAGATTACCACTCGTCTACATCATTTATTAAACCTCCAACTCAAATCTAAACAACTCAAGTAATACCCTTCAGTTTGAATTATAGAGGCCCCCTTGGCACCCCACCCCACCCCCCAAACTGAGAGACCTAGCAATCCCATTCTCAGCCTCTCCATGAGGTCGCTTGATTGCCATACTTTAACTCGAACAACCATTTTTATTCTAAACCATAATTCAGAAAGATTCCCCAGTATGTAATCCAAACATACCAACGAAGACAAAGAATAAACTCCTATTTAAAAGATATTTTAAAGGGAAAAACAGACTCCAAAGACAGATTTATTCTATTAAATTAGTGCTAAGCATCTTTTTCTTCAAGAATGAAGCTGTCCAGTTTCCCTAAAAAACAAGTTACAGAGGCATCTTCAAATTATCTTTAGCAGCCTACAAGACTTCACCTCCTTTTAACAGCTAAGCTTTTTATATTCTTGTGCAACTTCTCTAGTTTCACAATTACAACTGAGGATTTAAATACAGATGACAGAAGTGCGTGTGATGAACTCCCCAAGACTACTGGGAGTGCAAACTCCTAGAATACGGCCAGTTTCACCGAGTACACAGAGTAGCTCGAAAGTGAAGAGAAAAGGATGCTAACAGGGTCTTCTTGAAGATCATTTTGATTACATACTTTTCAAGCCTCACTCAAACCAAGGACTATACTATAAAATGTCCCACAAACAGCAGTACCTAGAGTTGTCCTCACTCACAGGAAACTGCTTAGGAGCAAGATTCTTTTCCAACTGTGAAAAGCAGGAAAAAAGTGAACATTCAGTGTGTCTTAATATAAAATAATAAAATGAGAGGCACCTGGGTGGCTCAGTCAGTTACACATCCCAACTCTTGATTTCTGCTTAGGTCACAACCTCAGAAACATGAGAAAAAGCCCCACTGGGCGTGGAGCCTGCTTATGATTCCCACTCTCTCCGTCTCCCTCTTCTGTTCCCTACATGCACGTGCTCTCTCTCTCAAAAAAAAAAAATGTTCCACAAACCTACCTGAATTATCACTGCTGCAGATGCATTCTCAGTGCATTTAAAATGTTATCCGGGATTACCACTTCCCATAATTATTTTAATATGACATTAATACATATTGACAGTCATATATTTTACCATGGAAATATTCAGCTACTTAAATGGAGGGGAAAATAGAACAAGCCAAGTTTCACCAGAAAAATACTCTTGCCATTTTCAACTTAAAATGCTTTACCTGATTTGAAATGAAAATTTTGCAATAAGGGCTACAGGGCTCAGTTCTTTTATTTTTTTTAAAATTTTTTTTTAATTTATTTATTTGTCAGAGAGAGGGAAAGAGAGCGAGCACAGGCAGACAGAGTGGCAGGCAGAGGCAGAGGGAGAAGCAGGCTCCCTGCTGAGCAAGCAGCCCGATGTGGGACTCGATCCCAGGACGCTGGGACCATGACCTGAGCTGAAGGCAGCCGCTTAACCAACTGAGCCACCCAGGCGTCTCGGGCTCAGTTCTTTTAAAGACCATCACACTTAAGTGTTCAAAGCATACTGTCACATGAAAAAGTCATAATAAATGTGAAAGGATTCTTTTTTTAATATATATTACTGTATATACCTTAGTTTTCTTCCAAAGAGAACTATTTATTAATTTATTCAAGGCCCTTACAACATCTAACAGAAAACTCTGTTACTTCAACCTGAACAAAGTAGGATATGCAACTATCCTAATATCACTCCACAGCTCAGTGGTCACAGATGATCATTTCGTATTTAGGCACATATGGCATATATGTGTGTGTATATATATGTTGTAGGTGTAATATGTATACCATGCATATGCATGGAACATATATTAATATATAAAAATGTATTTTTATATTTTTATAACATATATATAGATGTGTAAAGCATAGACTAATATATATGCACAGAAAAGTCTCAAAGATAGAAATCCCAGATGAACAGTGATTACCTCTGAATGATATGAAATCTAACACTTAAATTTTCTATGTTGCTATTTATTCTTTCTACAACAAATAAAGGCTAAAATGTTTATTTTTATATTCCACTGAACTGGTTTCAGCAGTGGAACGCTCTCCTCATGAGGTATATCTTCCAAGTTCCACTAAGGAAGAATCTTCTAGTTCTCTGCCATCTTCCTACAGCTGTCAACATTTCCAGCTACTCTGGTCAACTTGTTCCAAACTAAAGGATGTTAAATGTGTGCTAATTCCCTATACATCAACTTCTAGGGAGCTGCAAATCAAATTCCTTAAAGATTTACCTTCATCGTACATTTCCTCTATCAAATAGGCCTCTGCTCGGTCTTTCAGAGCATTCACGTTGTCAGGCTCCACCTGGAGAACTTCAGAACATACTCGAATAGCTTCAACAGGCTTCTCATCCTACAAACAAATATGAGAAAAGGACTTATGGTTGTTTTTCCATATATTAAGTTTTTACACTTCTGGGAACCAATCAACTGTTACCTTAGAAAAGCAGTGGCAAATCCTTTCTTTTGAACGAATTGTATATTCAGAAACACTTGGCTCTGTTTTCATGACAGATTCATATTTGCTCGTTGCATCCATATACCTATGGATGAGCAAACCAAGATGAGTAACAGTGAAATTCTATTTCTAGGGCTAAGGAAGGACCCCTACTCGTCACCATATGTTACTTAATCAATCACCTGAATGAGCAGGTGCCTTCAAGCACTGTTTTTACCTTATTAATCTACAGTGGCAAAGAAGGTACCTCTGCCAGCAAAAGCTAGGAGGTAAAACACGTGACCACAGAAAATGTGTGTGTACAAAGCAGAGTATACCTGTGAATACCAAACAAGGTGAAGAATTTCTTCAGAAAAATGCTCATGATTTTGAAAATGAGTAGAACATTTCATTAAAGTCTGACTTACACAGAGCATTTTTAGCAAAACAGAGATCGGGTTTTATTTCTTGGTCACTACACACTTTCATGAAATAACAGAGCCCATTAACTACATGTCATCTTATAAAACAAATGTCGATATTCAAAGCTAAGTATAATGTAGTTCCTTGCAGAAGGAAACTGCTTAAATCCCCAGCTTTCTAAGAACAATAAAAGCTATTTCAGCATTTTTTTTAAAAAAACTAGTGAAAAGTATTAGTCATGTTATACACTGTTACTTTCCTTAGTAATGGCAAGCTAAAAGATATATTTTTATATTACTGTGGCTCATTATTCCCATTATTCAATTAGAAAATAACTGCAGTTCACTTAAAAAAAACAACTAGCTTCTGAAAAAGTGAAGGGAAAGTACTTTCCCCAGTTCCTCCAACTAGGTAAAATTAAAATACCCTGGACATTACATATTTATAAAAATATGAAAAGACTCAGAAAGAGGAGAGCAGCAGGTAGACCACTTGAGGATGACACATGTAGACTGAACTAATCCCAAATGCTGTATTCTTGTTAATGCTGATATGCTTTCATTTTATGCATACAAATCATAAAGTTACATTGATGATTACAATTAGGTTACAAATCTAATATAACTGTTAATTCTACACTGGGCACTTGTGTGGCTCTTTTTGACCTGTCTAGGCTGATAGCTGTAGTTACGGGACTGGAAGCTTAGAGGTGGGGAGGAGAGAATTCTCAGGTTCACCATCAATATCTTGGTCAGACCTGAACACTTCAGTCTGTTCACACAAAACTGGGTAAGAAGATAGATAGGGATGTGCAGAGTTAACTTCCAATTCGCATACTTTGCTTAGAATTTGGGGGAAAGTTTTTGAAAGATAATTGTCAAATTATTGGAAACGTGTTATAGTAATACTAGCATGATATTTTGTCATATAAAATTTGTATTTACCTCTTACATCTGTTAAAAACATTGTTGCACATAATTCAACATATATTTGGCTTTGTTTCACTAATTAAAACAATAGCAAACTTGAAAAAAAACAGAACAACAACAACAACAACAAAAACCCAAGGGCACCTGGGTGGCTAAGAGGGTTAAGCCTCTGCCTTTGGCTCAGGTCATGATTTCAGGGTGGTGGGATCGAGCCCCACATCGGACTGTCTGCTTAGCAGGGAGCCTGCTTCCTCCTCTCTCTACCTGCCTGCTTGTGATCTCTCTCTCTGCCAAATAAATAAAATCTTAAAAAACGGGACGCCTGGGTGGCTCAGTGGTTAAGCAGCTGCCTTCGGCTCAGGTCATGATCCCGGCGTCCTGGGATCGAGTCCTACATCGGGCTCCTTGCTCGGCAGGGAGCCTGCTTCTCCCTCTGCCTCTGCCTGCCACTCTGTCTGCCTGTGCTCTCTCGCTCTCTGACAAATAAGTAAATCAAAAAAATAATAATAATAAATAAATAAAATCTCTTTTAAAAAAATCTTAAAAAACAAGAAAAACAAAACAAACAAACAAAATACCGAGGAACCTTGGGACCTGAGGGAAACATAATATGGTAAACTTCCTGGATTTTTTTTTTCTTTTTGCTTCCTATACCCCAGACTTGGAGCTGAAGCAGCCAGCAACCCAGAAATGCTAATGGGTGCAGACAATAAAATCAAAACCCAGCAAGAGCCTGCTCTCTCAAGCCAAAAGACCTGGGAAGGGCAGCCTAGCAAGATGGAAAACTTTGGCTCTAGTCCAGCCAAACACCAACAAAAGAAAGTAAAGCCCCACCCCTTCCAATGCCAGCAGGTCAAGTGGACAGCCTCGACTTCCTGCCAAGGCTATGACAAGGTGTGCCCACACCTGCACCAAGGTGGTACAGAGAAGGCCAAGTGGGGAGCCAGGACTTTCATCCATGCTGGAAATAGTTCCCAAAACTCTCACCTGCTCCAAGCAATAGTGAGAAGACCCACACCTCAAGTTTCAACAAAGGCCAACTGGGAAACGTCAACTTCCCTGACAGTAACAATGCAATGCCCACCCTTGCTTTACTGGAACAGCATCAGAAAAAAACAGCCAAAACAGAGGATCTAAATTAAAAAACAGTCTTACAAAAATCAAACTGTCTAGGTTTCAATTAAAAACCACTCAGCCGAGCTGCCCGGCGTGGGGCGGAGGCGTTGGCACTGCCACGTCCTGGTCGCGGCTCTTGCAGCGGCGGCCGGGACGGCAACCGTGGCTCGGGAGGTGGCGGAGGAGGTGGGGCTGTCGCTGAAGCCGGATCCGGATCCGGTACTGTGTACCCGGACCTTACTGCAAAGATGAAACCTGATGAAACTCCTATGTTTGACCCAAGTCTACTCAAAGAAGTGGACTGGAGCCAGAATACAGCTACATTTTCTCCAGCCATTTCCCCAGCACATCCTGGAGAAGGTTTGGTCTTGAGGCCCCTTTGTACTGCTGACTTAAATAGAGGTTTTTTTAAGGTACTAGGTCAACTGACAGAGACTGGTGTTGTCAACCCTGAACAATTTATGAAATCTTTTGAGCACATGAAGAAATCTGGAGATTATTATGTTACAGTTGTGGAAGATGTGACTTTAGGACAAACTGTTGCTACAGCAACTCTGATAATAGAACATAAATTCATCCATTCCTGTGCTAAGAGAGGAAGAGTAGAAGATGTTGTTGTTAGTGATGAATGCAGAGGGAAGCAGCTTGGCAAACTGTTATTATCAACCCTTACTTTGCTAAGCAAGAAACTGAACTGTTATAAGATTACCCTTGAATGTCTACCACAAAATGTTGGTTTCTATAAAAAGTTTGGATATACAGTATCTGAAGAAAACTACATGTGTCGGAGGTTTCTAAAGTAAAAAAGACATTTGTAAAGTAAGAAAGACATTTGTCAAAGGAGCTAATGCAACAAGGCATTACTCTTCTGGAATTAAAATACTTAGTTGCTGCAACCCAGTGACCTCCATAAATTCTGGATTGAAAAAAAAAACCATGGTAATACAACAAATATAATGACATTTAGAAGATTACTTTGGGCTGATGGGATATGCTGTGAGTTTAGATTACAAATGAATATTATAAAGGGGATGATTTTTAATCAAAGGAATATATTTTTAACTTGAATCTTTTCTTGCATTGTATTTTTCTAAAGTTTGGCTTCATTTCTCTGTAGTTAGAGAACAGGTAGTAAGGAGTTCTGTGTCTGCTATCTGTACTGCTCATTAAAAAAAAGTATACCGTGAATAAGGCTGTTATCACATTCATAAGATGAATACTTTTTCCCATATATCACGTGAAACTGGATAAGATATAACTAAATGTAGTGCAGTCCAACAATTGTTAATCCTATTACTATACTGGTAAACAACCTGGTCAGCCTTTTTAAAGTAAAAATGAAAATTATAAAATGTGACGATTCAAAGTAAACCGTGCACATCTAAAAGTTTATATAATTCTTATGCAGATAAGGTACCACCTGTCATATGTGAAGTATAATTCTTCATTTGTTTAAAATATCTAAGAGCAAATATAAGGTACTTTTTAACAGTAAATTAACAAATCTTGGTATATTAAGTATTTCTAACCTGATTTCTCATCTTTTCATCGATGTCTGAAGCCTTTCTTCTGAGTAACATTTTTATGAAAATGACAAAACTGAGTGGAATATTTAAATATGTATCATACTGCAATTGTTACATCCTTAAAATGCTGATGGAAGCTTTTCTATTTACTGTGATTGTCATGGTACTATTCTGGTCATTATCTTGTTTGATTTTATTTATTTTAATTATTTTTTTAAGTTGAAGAATTCGATAATTTGTTAATGGTTCTAATCTTTTGCATTCCATGTTACATTAAACCTGTTCATACAATGAAAACAAAACAAAACAAAACAAAAAAAACGACTCAGCCTACCAAGAAACAAGATCCCAAACAGAATGAGAAAAGACAATTCCAACCCCAAAAGGACAGAGATGTTAGAATTATCTGATAAAGGTCTTAAAGCAGCCGTGGAAATGGCAGCAGTGACAAACATGCTTCAAGCAAATGAAAGCAACAGACAGCCTTGGCAAAGTAACGGAAGAGATACAAGAATAATCACATGGAATGTGCTTATTAGAACTGAAAAATAGAAAAACCCAAATAAAACAACAGTAGAATGGAAGTGACAGAGAAAAGAATCAGTGAATTGGAATGATAAAAAGTGACCAAATCTGATCAGAAAGAAAGTGAGCTAAGAAAAAGGAGGACAGCCTCAGGGAGCTGAGGTGCTATAATAGAAGAGCTGACATTTATGTCAATTGGAATCTAAGATGGAAAAGAGAAGCCTGAAAAAGTACTTCAAGAAATAATGGCTGAAACTTCCCAAATTTGACAAGACACAAACCTACATATTCTAGAAGTAAACTCCAAATAGGATAAAAACAAAGATATCCACACCAAGATACATCACAATTAAACTTCTTTTTTTTTTTTAAGATTTTATTTATTTATTTGAGAGAGAGGCAGTGAGAGAAAGCATGAGCAAGAAGAAAGTCAGAGGAAGAAGCAGACTCCCCGTGGAGCTGGGAGTCCGATGTGGGACTCGATCCCGGGACTCCAGGATCATGACCTGAGCGGAAGGCAGTCGTCCAACCAACTGAGCCACCCAGGCATCCCCACAATTAAACTTCTGAATACTCAAGACAAAAAAAAAAATCTTGAGGGGCACAAAATATATAAAAGAAACAAAAAAAAATCTTGGCTCACTCGGTTAAGCGTCTGCCTTCAGCTCAGGTCCTGATCTCAGGACCCTGGGATCGAGCCCAGCATCCGGCTCCCTGCTCTGCGGGAAGCCTGCTTCTCCCTCTCCCTGCTTGTGTTCCCTCTCTCGCTGTGTCTCTGTCAATAAATAAAATCTTAAAAAAAAAGAAAAGAAAAAGAAAGAAAAAAAAATCTTGAAAGCAGTCGGAGGAAAAGGCCTCATTTTTAGGAAGGAGACCATTAGAGTGACAATGGATTCCTCTTCAGAAACCATGGAGGCCACAAAAAAGTGGTACAATATTTTTCAGGTGCTGTAACAAAAGGACTGTTAACCCAGAATCCTATACAACAAGAAAATCTCTATATACTCTGTAGACATCTCTATCTCTCTAGATACATTATTTTTTAATAGTCAATTTATATGTCTGTCTCCCACCCTAATCTAGAAGCTTCTTAAGACCAAAACCATGTCATACTCATTTCTGAACCCTCAGTACATTGTCAGTGCCTGACACAGGACATGCTCAATAAATATTTGGTGAAATATAAGTAAAACTGCTGGTAAGAATACTATGCAGTTACTATTATTTAAATTCTGCTATATTAAAAAAATGTGCAGTTGTAGTAGTTTTGCCAAGGTCCAGTGCTTTCTAGGATATTCTATGCTCAAGGACTAACAAGTAAAAGAGCAAGCAGTTCCACTGTTCTTCTGTGTCCGGAAAAGACCTACAAGGGAGGCTGCACAGAGCAAACCAGCGTATTCTTACCTGCCATCTCTGATGAGCTCTTCGGCTGACTCAATCAGCTTATTCAGTTTCTTTACTTGTTTATAGTGTGCAAAACACCTTTTATGATCCTGGTCAAGCTTTAGACATTCACGAACTTCGCTGCTCATGTATTTAAAAAGAGGAAAATACTCCAAGTCAAAATAATCAATGAGTAGTTTTCCATACTAAATACAGTAATCACAATATTTTTTTGATAACAATTAAACAAAACACACAGACCTAACAATTCACCATACACTTTTACATACGGCATTGTGGCACACACATGTATTAACTCAAATTAAAATGACTTAAGTAGGTTATACATGAAACACCCCACTTTGCTTCTGCAAATATAATATCTCTCCTTTCATAAGCACAGCTCAGGAAAATAAACTATGTGGAAAAAGAGTAACTTAGGGATAACACAAAATATATAAATGAAGAACATAAAAACAGCCTTAACCACAGTTTTAACTTAAAATTAAAAAGAAAATGGGATGATTATCTTACTGCCAACAAGAAAAAGATGAGACGTGCATGTCACTGGAACTGACCTGAGGGACAGTTCATGGTCTCCTAGTTGATAGTACAGTGTGCTAATTTTATAAAAAGCCTCAGTATTATCATTCTTCAATTTTGATGCAGCTTTTAAGTCACTTATCGCTTTCCTAGGTTCCCCTTCTTTAATGAAACATTCAGCTCGAAGTTCCCGTAGTTCTGCATCCCAAACACAAACCTTGAGAAACAAGAGAGCTAGACTTTACGAAACAGCAAACTACGCACACTCCCTCCCACACATTTTGCCTATATATTTATCGTGAAACCACCTTCACGTCACGTGTTTTCTGTATTCTTGAAACCCTCTGCCTTTCAGTCCGTCAGCGGCAAGAAGACTACAGACTCGGGTTTCCCATCTAGAACTCCAGATCTTGTCAACCCTTCATCTGCTTCTTCCCTAGAAGCTTCCCATTCTAACCACTCGTCTTCGCCACAAACGTGATTCTTCCTTTTCCTTCAACCAATCCTTTCATCTTTAATCCCATTATCTAACCTCTCCAGTTCTCTCCCCCCAACACAGAATATAAAATGAGACAGAAATACCAAAGCAAGAGGTCCACGCAACAATACCTACCTCCCCCGCCGCGGCACCTCCAGCACATTTACTGGAAACCTCAGTCCAAATTCTGTTCTGTACAAGCACCACCTTTTCACTTCAGAGCTAAAAGCCCAAAGACCCACCTGATTCTATCCTATCTTGGTTTCTTGTAATACACAACGTGTCAAAGTCTATAAACGTGCCTCATGGTGCAAAGCGGGATGTGTCAGGCCTGCCGGCTGCGCCGCCTGAGAGACTTACCTCTAGAATCTGATCAAGGAAGGTTATAGCGGCGCCGTAGTCCGCGCCCTGGAAGGCGTCAAGCGCTTGGGAACGCAAACGCTGCATCTCGTCAGACTTCCCAAGCTGCAACTGGGCTTCCTTTTCTTCGCTTTCACTTGGGCTAGATTTGAGCTATCAGAATGAGAAATTAATGAGAAATGTTTAATCTCTTAAACCCAATACCCGCAGTACACACCCCGATCTGACCATTTTACACCCTTTAGTTCACTGGGGGCGAAGGGAAGAGACGCTGGCCACGCTGGCCCATCCGAGGACGTGCCCCGGGGCACACAAGCGGGAGGGAAACGCCACCCCCACTCGGGACAGCACACGGACGCAAGCTGGAAGCTGGGGGCAACAGACCTGGGTCCCCGAACCTTACCAGGAAGCAAACACATTTGGGAATGTGACAGGACAGAGAAGAAGGAAGGATGGCGAGCACTCGCCTCCCTCTTGGGTACAGCTCTGCAGACTCAGGGGTTTCGTGTATTCTGCCTTCCAGCTCTATTTCCTAAATGTGTATTTTTAAGTATAAAATAATTTTACCGAAATAATGAAAACCAGGGAAACTGAGGAGAGGGCATGTTTCTTAAGAGGTTATAGGATGAAGATTTGATACCAGAGAGGCTAAGGTGTAATGAGAAAGAATTTATGGGGGAAAATGAGAGAATAACACCTTATGTTAAGAGACTCAGAGTTTTAAGAGGTCTCACATTTTCTCTTTTTAAATAACCTTATCGGGGCGCCTGGGTGGCTCAGTGGGTTAAAGCCTCTGCCTTCGGCTCAGGGCGTGATCCCAGGGTCCTGGGATCGAGCCCCACATCGGGCTGTCTGCTAAACGGGGAGCCTGCTTCCTCCTCTCTCTCTCTCTGCCTGCCTCTCTGCCTACCTGTGATCTCTGTCTATCAAATAAATAAATAACCTTATCAAGGTATAATCCATACCATAGAATTCATCTGTTTTGAGTGCATAATTCTGACTTTTAACATATTTAGCAAGTATGTACCCACTACCCAGTTTTAGACCATTTCTGTCAATCTTTTAAGACCCCTTGTGTCTGCTTATAGTTCATTCCTACTCCCAGCCTGGCCTCAGAAAAAGCAACTCAACAATTTCTTCCTCCAAGTGGAAAATCTTAAGCTTAATGGCTTAGAAAAATTGAGTGCCTACATTAAAAAGCTCTGACTTGGGCAAGTGGGGGGGGGGACATTTTTCCTGACTTTTCCTAGTTTATATGTAATAATTCCTGAAATCTAACATTCTTACTAAGATGGGAATTGTAGTTGATAGGTTCCAATCTGGGGTGAGGTGCACCCAATGGTAGATTATTTCTAGAAATCTCTCTTTCAATTGATCGATCATACTGCTACCTCTTTTAGGTAAAAAACACCGACCACCAGCTACGTGGTAGTAGAGAACACTCCAGATGCGAAACCTCAAGAATATTATTTCTGAGTAGAGGCTCTATATGTCTCCATTTTGCTTTTCGGATACTTTAGGTATTGTTTTGTCTGTTTAACCATTGGCTTTTCATGGAACGGACAGAACTCCCACATATTCAGAGGTAACTAGAAATTACCCACCTCAGCTTGCTCTGAGGAGGACTGTCCCTGCAGAACTGAACTACCCAGTGGAAGGGAGTTGCTGTAAGGCCATGACATGCTAATCTACGGCTGTTTTATGACCCTCAAGATGGTCCTGAGCACTTCTGGCAGATCACGCTGGAAGAAAGATATGTGTGTATCACTTTGCTCTGGATAAAAGTCATTTATTAACTTGTTTCCTATATGTACATTACTGCCCCTTTTGGAGTAGGATATCCTATTCTGTATTTTTTAATTTTTGAGTACTTTGAATTTTTGAATATTGATATCCAATTCCAATTTTTTTTAAAGATTTTATTTATTCATTTGACAGACAGATCACAAGTAGGCAGAGAGGCAGGCAGAGAGAGAGAGAGAGGAGGAAGCAGGCTCCCCGCCAAGCAGAGAGCCCGATGTGGGGCTCGATCCCAGGACCCCGAGATCATGACTCGAGCCGAAGGCAGAAGCTCAACCCACTGAGCCACCCAGGCGCCCCTCCAATTCCAATTTCTGAATAGGATATCCTATTGAAAAGGGGACGGTAGTGTACATATAGGAAACAAGTTAATAAATGACTTTTACCCAGAGCAAAGTGATACACACATACATCCTTCTTCCAGCATGCTCTGCCAGAAGTGTGCAGGACCAACCTGAGGATGGTAGAACAGCCGTAGATTAGCATGTCATGGCCTCACATAGAGGCTGCCTCTTCTGGATGGAATTTACGTTCTTTTTTTTCCTCAAACTTTATAGAGTCTAATGTCTACCACATGATTTTCCTTGTTGGAAGGTGAGGGCAGGAGAAGCCCTAAAGCTTGAGGTTGAGGATAGAGGGCTCAGCCGCACTCAGTGCCAAATGGGAATGGGAAAGAGGGAGTGAGGTGAGGTGAGGTCCTCTGGACCTCTTAGAGGATGGAGGGAGCTAGGAGGAGAGGGAGGGCATTCTTGCAAGGAGGTAGGAAAGGAGTTTGAAAAACAAACTAAGGACTTATAACCCTGAGGAGTTTCAAAGTAAGTTAAGTGAGACGAACATTTTCACTCTTCCCGTAGGCTGGGGACTCTTCCCAGGATATGTGCAGGTGGAACCTGGATCCTGTTAGCATTTCCCTCCCTCTTTTTTCACATTTCTTCATAATCCTTCTTTTGTGTTTCATATCTCTAACCCTCTCTGACAAACCTCTACCAATGACGATATTTTATTTCTTATCATTTGCTGTGATTACCCATAACAGCTATGGGGTGGGGGTTGTTAAAAGGGGCGAGCTGCTCTCTCATCTAAAATCACCCCAATTTCTGGGACTTTGAATGAGAACAAGGGGTTGACAGTTGTGGTGGACAGACTTCTAAGATGGCCCCAAAAGACCCCCACCCCCTGGAACTCATACCTTTGTGTGATCCCCTCCCCTAGAGTACAGGATGGAGTGGGAACTCCTTTTAACACGCAGAATATGACAGAGGTGACAGGATGTCACTTCCTCAGTTAGGTACAAACACGGTGACTTCCATCTGGCTAGCACTCATTCTCGAACAAAGCAAGCCGCCATGCTGTGAGATGCTTTGAGGGGAGGCCCAGGAAAGAAAGAACCAAAGGAAGCCTCCAGCCAACACTCAGGGAAAAAAACAGAGGCCTCAAGTCTATCAGCCTGAGAGGAATTAAATCCTGCCAACAGTGAGATAAGTCTGGAAGCGGTTCTTTAACCAGCCACATCTTCAGATAATACTGCAAGCTCACCTGATGCCTGACGGTGGCCTGTGAGAGACCCCGAAGCAGAGGACGCAGCTAAACCTGCCCCGGTTCCTGACCCCATGAACTGTGTGTTGTTTTAAGCTACTAACTTTGAGTAATTTGATAAGCAGCAATAGATAATAGAGTAGTTTTACCATATTTTCCATGGCCAGATTGTGAATATTGCCCAATAGATTTTATATTATTAGTGTTTTAAAATAAAGTCTAAATGGGGAAAAAAAAAAAACCTATGCCCAAACCTTTACTTTGTCACTTATTATCCATATATTATTCACATTTTCTTCACCAAAACAAAGGGGGATAATAATGATGTGGGAAACAAAGGGAAAAGAAAAAAATTAAATTTCCTTCCCACTTATAGCCCCCTGGCAAGTCCCTGAAACAGGCAGAGTGACCTTCCTCTAGAAACTGAACTACCTCAATGTCGATACTTTGCTAAGGGCAAAAGGCAATCTTAGCCCAACGCCCAGGATCCTGTGAGTCTACTTTAACATATAAAAATTCCTTTGGAAACCTCTTTTATCCCTACCTAAACCCCACTCCCTGCCAAGATACATATTAACAAGCATATGGCCCATCATACATATCTGAGGGGTCTCATGACTAAGATTTTATTAGACAGTAATAAATGACTTTTTCCTAACAATGGCAAGCCCCCTCAAGGTCCTGGAAACTGTCCCTAACCCCTTCCCAACCAAAAAGTATATAATCAGTCACCGATCACAACCCAGCGCAGCTCTTTCTGCCCAAGGGTCCTATCGCCATGCATTAATAATAACCACCTTTTTTGGACCAAAGATGTTTCAAGAATTCTTTCTTGGCCACTGCCTCCGAACCCCAACATTTCCTACATCAATAATGCTTACACCCTGAGGAACAGTCATTGAGAAATTAAAAAGATACTTTATGTAACATATAGCAAGTACTCAAAAAAAAATGCTAATAAAAATTCCAATCTCCTTTTTGGAACTTTCTGTAGTATATAAATTGACAATGAGGACAGAATGCAATACTTTAAGTGGCTATTCAATTTATTTCCCATTGCATTAATATCAGCCAACTTAAATTGGGTGTCCTCTATGAAAGTCAGCATAATTAAAGTCCCAGAATAGCACCTGGGTGGCTCAGTCAGTTGAGCATCTGACTCTAATGGTTTTCGCTCAGGTGTGATCTCAGGGTCCTGAGATTGAGCCCCGCCTGCAGAGTCTGCTCGTCCCTCTCCTACCGTTCCTCCACCTCTCTTCTCCACCCGGTGCACTCCCTCTCTCAAATAAATAGATAAAATCTTAAAAAAAAAAAAAAAAAAAAAGTCCCAGAATAATAAAACCTTAATTTGACTCAAGGTCAAAATAAAATTAGATTCTGGCAGAAAACAGAGTCACCAAACTGCTTGTTGCTCAAGAAATTAATCGTTCCAACCCTATTAAATTTAATTATGGTTTTAAGAGGTAAGTAGCACAAATTTACATTTTTCATTTGATACTAATTGATAACAGAAAAATATGTAATATTTGAGGTATATTGCAACATTCCCCAATGACTTCTAAAATTCGCCTTCACAAATTGTTTCTGCAGTCTTTGTTAAGGGAACTATACAAAATAATACCAACTAATTTTTGAAAAGCAATTGTATCCAAGTCAAGGGGTGAGTGATTTGAGTTAAAGTGTTCTAAGGTACTTGTAATTTTCTAGAGGAAGCTAAAGATAGGGATTACCTGTCAACCTTATTAAGCAAGCATATTGAAATTCCTGAATAATGACTAAAAGAAAAAGACAGTATGCATAACAGTATAGAAAGAACAGAATAAGGAAGAAAAATCTAAATTGATTGTAGGAGGGAAGGAAGAGAAAGGTAGGCTGACAGAAAACAAACAGCTGGATAAACAGAACCTAATAGAAATAGAGACAAAAGACATCAAGTTGCATTTCTTATACCAACCAAGTCAGCAAAAACTACATTGTTCATACCAAGTGTTGCTGAAGATATGGGGCACATGGAACCCTCCTACACCGCTGGCAGGAATAGACATTTGGATAACCACGTAACAGGAAAGTGTCTAACGGTCTGGCCAGGTTAAAAATGCCCATAACTTTGAAAGCCGCAATTATGCTTTTAGGTATATACCCAACAGCACCGATCAGAGTGTGATCCAGGGACACTTTGGAGTCCTTAATACCCTTTCAGAGGTCAGTGGGGACAAAGTATATACGGATAAAAGACAACGCATTCGAAGTACAGCATAAACCAATGGATTTCATTATGACAGAGTCCTAAAAGTTCACTCATGAGATTGCAGAGTCCACACTGTAACTAACCAGTAACAACTCCTGGAGTTTGGTATGACATCAAAGAATCTGCAAAACTATATAAAATGACTATTAAAACATTATTCCTTTTCCAACCACTTAAATGTGTGAGCCACCTTTTCTTCAGTAATACTTCAACAAAAATATAAATCAGATCTGGGAACCTGATTGTCTTCAATAAGCTAGATATTAAAGAGATTTGCAAAAATGTAAATAAGTGGTCTTATTATTAAATATTTGTTGTTTTTGAAAATATAGTTAGGTTGCATGCAAAAATAATCTGTATTAACATATAATGGGTTTGTTACTTTTAGATTAGTAAATATTTCTTTTAATTTCTTTTTTTTTTAAGATTTTATTTATTTATTTGACAGACAGAGATCGCAAGTAGGCAGAGAAGCAGGCAGAGAGAGAGGAGGAAGCAGGCTCCCTGCGAGCAGAGAGCCCAATGTGGGACTCGATCCCAGGACCCTGAGATCATGACTTGAGCCAAAGGCAGCGGCTTAATCCACTGAGCCACCCAGGCGCCCCAATATTTCTTTTAATTTCTAAAATTAACTTCTAATACTATGAATACTGATGTAAACAAAAGCTCTTTGGAGTCCTCAATATTTACCAGTATAATGGGATCCTGAGACCAATCCTCCGAATTGCTGCCCTAAAGGGATTCAGCATCAGGACGTAAATGAGCCAGAATGTCACTGAACCTAGCCATATATAAACTCAAATATTTGTTAGATTCATAAATAAAACCTACAGGAAATGAAACATTAAAATATGAGGCTATAGCTAATTTATCACAATTGTAACACACAAAAAAGATATCCTCAAGATTCCAAAACTCTCTCGTTCCCTCAGTTTTAATCAAGCCAACACCATTCTCAAGTCCCATCCCGCCAAGCTTCCCTAACTACTCCATACTAAGGTCGTCTTCACTTCTCTCTAAATGTTTAAATCACTTAAGAAACTCTCTTAAAAGGAAGTAATCTAAGAAATCATCTTGCCCAAACAACTCCCACTTTGTAAATTAAAATACTGAGTCTCACAAATGGTAACTCACTCAACATCACACAGCTAATCAGGAGAAAAGTGGGGTGGGTCTCCCAACTTCTAGTCATGTGTCATTTTTGATCTTATCTTGTTATCAAGCAAGCTTATATGTCACTTCTTAAAAATATCTCTGTACTATTAGCTTTTCACACATGTAGGGTTTATTTCTTCCAACTAAAGGGTAAACTGCTGAGGAACAGGATATATGTCTTAATGCCTACATCGCATGCCCATTTTTCTTTTTCAGTTAATACTGTTACCTGTGAGCTAGGTTGTACTGTCTCTAATTTTGGATAAAGAAATTGAATGATTTTTAGGTAAAGAAATTGAATGAATTTGCCAGAAGTCTTGCTTTGGATGATGGTAATGATGAAAACCAATCATGACAGGAGAAAATATTTACTAAGAGCTTTCTATATTTCAGGGTTAGGGACCCTGTCCTAACGGACATTTTGGATCATCTCCCTTTTACACACAGGAGGAATCTCTAGCTCAAAGTCACTTCCAGAGCCTACATTCCTAACTGTTCCCTCTTCCGTGTACAATGATGCCAAAGATGCAAGCTGCCTACCTGACATGTCCAACGGGACATCATAAGAGCATCTCAATAACAAGGCCAACACAGAAGACCACGAATAGCGCCAAAGCAATCTTGAAAAAGAAAAGCAAAGCTGGAGACATCACAATTCCAGACTTCAAATTATATTACAAAGCTGTAATAATCAAACCAGTATGGTAATGGCACAAACACGGACACACAGATCAAGGGAACAGGACACAAAAATCCAGAAATACACCCACCATCGTATGGTCAGTTAATCTTCAACAAAGCAGAGAAGAAGATCCAATGGGGAAAAGACAGTCACTTCAACAAATGGTATTGGGAAAACTGGGTTTCAACTCGAGGTCATTTTCTTAAGCAACAAGGATGATCACCTTCTGCCAGGATGCCCTCCCAGCCACTTTGCTAACACAGATTCATTCACCCTCTTAATATTCAGATTTCTAGTACATCCCCTCCTTTAAGAAAGCTCTTCTTGACCAGACCCCCAAATCCCAGTTAAGTGAGGTGACCATTCCGCCTGTGCCTGCAGGGCTCAATCACAACACTTCAGTCATATGGTATCACATTTGCCCGATTATTTCTTACCCTAATATAATCTTTCCAAAGGCAGAGACTAGTTTTCTTCATCAGCAACTCTCTAACATCTACCAATCTGCCTTGCAAATAAGATGCACCAATGTTCACTGAACTACAGTGACCACATGCGCTGATGACAGCAGTGACAGCTCAAAGATAAACCAAACCACGTAAGATACTGGTGGATCAGGATAGCTGGTGGGGACCTGAGGTGATGCTTATTTACAGGAGACCCTCCTGCAGCAGAGTAACCTGTACACATAACAAAGAACAAGATTCGCACTGCAGCCCAAAAAGAGATTAAGCATATTCAAACTTCCAATCCATTATGTAAAATGTAGCTGAGTATCCCCACCTGGTTGTAGATATAGCACTTTATTAGTAAAATTAAATCTTTCTGTATCTAATAGGCTGGTAAATGCTCTTAAATACCACAAAAAGCCCATGTAACTAAAAACACATAAAGCAAACAAGTTATTATATATCATCTATATTCACAAATCTCCTAAAAAAGTGTTAAGTATTCTTTGATTGGTAAAGATAACATACAGTCACAACACAAAATTTATCTTTTTAAACCAGACCCAGAAATCATCTATTTTATATCAGACTTTAATTTTTTTAATATTGCATCTATTTGAGAAAGAGACACAGAGTTAGCAAGAACGAGAGTGTAAACAGGGAGGAGAGGGAGAAGCAGGCTTCCTGCTGAGCAGGGAGCCTTATGAGGGGTTTGATCCCAGGACCCTGGGATTGTAACATGAGCCAAAGGCAGACGCTTAACCAACTGAGCCACCCGGGTTTGGGATTTCTCTCTCTCTCTCTCACTCTCCCCCTGCCTCTCCCTGCCGTTTGCATGCATTCTCTCTCTCTCTCTCTAAATTAAATAAAATTTAATTTAAAAAAAAAAACAGGAGAAAATCTTTGGAAGCTAGGGACTGGTGAATAGTTCTCAGACATGACACCAAAAACACTATACATAGGAGAAAACAGAAAACCAATAAACTGGACATCATCAAAATTAAAAACGTTCACTCTCTGACATACCCTGTGAAGAGGAAAAGACAAAGCCATGGTCTGGGCGAGCACATCTGCAGACCACACATGTGATAAAGTATTTAAAATACATAAAGAACTCCCAAAACACAAGGGTAAAAAAAAGTAAACAATCCAATTAGAACATGAGCAAAAGACACGAACCAGCTTTACACCAAAAAGGATGACAAATAAGCCCAAGAAAAGATCATTAAACAGGGGCACCTGAATGGCTCAGTGGGTTAAAGCCGCTGCCTTCGGCTCAGGTCATGGTATCAGGGTCCTGGGATCGAGCCCCACATCGGGCTCTCTGCTCAGTAGGGAGGCTGCTTCCTCCTCTCTCTCTACCTGCCTCTCTGCCTACTTGTGATCTCTGTCAAACGAATAAATAAAATCTTAAAAAAAAATCATTAAACAATGAGTAGTCACTACAAAGTTCTCTGAATGACAAAAAATAGTGACAAAACCACACACTGGCAAGGACATAGAGGAACATAAAATGGCACAGTCACTCTAAAAAGCCATTTGGAAGTTCCTTCTAAAACTAAACAGGCAATTATGATACAACCCAGAGACTGCACTTTGAGGCATTTATCCTAGGAAAATGAAAACTTCTGTTCACACTAAAACCTGTACAAGAATTTTTGTAGCAAAAGAAAAAGAAAAGAGGGACGCCTGGGTGGCTCAGTTGGTTAAGTGGCTGCCTTTGGCTCAGGTCATGGTCCCAGCATCCTGGGATCGAGTCCCGCATCAGGCTCCTTGCTCGGCAGGGAGCCTGCTTCTCCCTCTGCCTCTGCCTGCCACTCTGTCTGCCTGTGCTCACTCGCTCTCTCTCCCTCTCTCTGACAAATAAATAAATTAAAAAAAAAGAAAAAGAAAAAGAAAAAAAGAATGTTCGTAACAGTTTTATTGGTAATACTTAAAAAGTAGAAACAACCGAAAGGTCCATCGAACGATGACCATACAAGTCAGACATGTCACACACATTCCCTGGCATACTTAGCAGTTAAATAAGCAAAGTGATATACGCAGCAATCCGGATGAATCTTCAGGGAATTCTACTGAGTAAAAAAGTCAATGCCAAAAGTTTATTTAATGTTTAAGTGCATGTGTGCAACATTGTTGAAATGTCACAATTTAAGAAATGACTCACACACTAGTGGTTGCCCGAAGTTATGGATGAGGGGCCAGAACAGTACGTGAGGGAAATGGGTGTGGTTATAAAGGGGCAACAGGAGGGAGCCTTGTGGCATGAACACTCAGTATGTGAACTGGGTGTAAAGAAAAAGAGTATCGAATTACACACACACACACACACACACACAGAGAGAAGTGAACACTACTACTAGAACTGAGGAAATCCGAACAGATAGGTAGACTGTACCAATGTCAGTATCCTGGCCGTAACACAGTACTGCGGGCTTACAAGACATTATCATTGGGGGAAAGTGGGTACTGGGTAAAGGGTACATAAGACCTCTC
This sequence comes from Mellivora capensis, assembly GCA_004024625.1. NCBI lineage: Eukaryota > Metazoa > Chordata > Mammalia > Carnivora > Mustelidae > Mellivora > Mellivora capensis. Next base: position 111,717 of record PISX010003888.1, read on the forward strand.
TGTATCACTAATTACAACTGTATGTGAATCTACAATTATCTCAATAAAAATCTGAACTAAAAATAAAAAATCATTCAATACAGCTGCACATTCTCATGGACGAATCCTGTAATAGCAAGCCCCGTTTTAAGAACACACTAGCAGAAGTTATGACTGTTAGAAAACAATCTAAAAGTGTCATGAAAGTTCCCCTTCTTGTTTCTGAGAGGTTTTAATATTGATCACAGAAAAGACATTAATCAAGACATACCAAGGGTTCCAATAACCCACTTTTCCAAAAGGATACACCCATTGCCTAGTAAGAATTAATTTTTGCTAAAGCTTTTATTTGAAATTGTGTTATTTCTAAAAGGCTACACTAACATTGTGATTGGAAAAAAAAATTCTAAGTAATAGATTTAACCATCTGTTAGAAAGAAGGAAACCCATTTTTACGCTTTATCATTCATCGATCCATTCAACGAATTGCTCACAACACTTTCTGTGTACAAGAACTGGGCTGGGGAAAGGTAACCCTAACACCATGGCCTCCCCACCACCTGTCCTTCAGCCTGCTGTCAAGCTTCTTCCCAAATAGTAAGGAAAATCAGGTAAACGTAAAGGATCACCCAGTTTTACTGAGACCATGAGACAACCACCGATTAGATTTTAATACAACTAAGTCTAATGTTTTTTGGATTTCTCTGCATATGACTGAGCACTGTGACAAAGGTTATGAAAATATTAGAAATTTCAGTTTTATTTTCATAGTGGTTATCATAACTAAGCATTTTTACAAACTACAAAAATGCAAATAATGAACAGTGAGGTTTATACAGCTGAGCCTCGAACCACACAGGGTTAGGGGCACCGGCACCTCCCACCCCGTCAAACTCACGTATAACTTGACTCCTCCAAAACTTAACTAGTAGTAGCCTACTACTGACCAGAAGCCTTATCATTAACAAACAGTCAATTAACATGTTTTTGTATATGTATTACTTACTGTTTTCTTACAATAAAGTAAGCTAGAGAAAAGAAGATTTTGTTAAGAAAATCATAAGGAAGAAAAAATACATTTACAATATTTACACAGTCCACACAGAAGTGGACCCATGCAGTTCAAACCCCTGTTGTTCAAAGGTCCACTGTATATATGTTCTTTCTAGACCATCCAGAAACAAATCCAGACAGAATAAAAATGCAGGACTTAAAACCAGCTTCGTGAGGACATAAAGACATTGGCCATCTCTCTAAATCATTTTTCAATTACATGTAACCTGTACCATCCCCCAACAAATCCAAAACACTTTACACATTGTAAAATAGTCATATGGGTAATTATAAAATTCCCTTTTAAGAATGTCTCATTTTTCCTTTTAAATCAAATGAAGGGTTTCCCAAGGAGTTTTAGAATAGTTCAGGTGACATCTCTAGATTCTCATGCAAAACAAAGCAGAACATGTGAGCTATATAAACTGAATTAAAATTATTTTTTCGTTGGTTAAGAATGGCTTTCGACTCACATCAGGCTACCTGCTCAGCGGGAAGTCTGCTTCTCTCTCTGACCCTCTCCCCTCTCATGCTCTCTCTCACTCCCTCTCTCTCAAATAAAATCTTTAAAAACAATCATATATTCTTCCCACATACTTTATCTTTCAACTATTAAAGTGATTCTCTCATGTCAATCATTATGTATTAATTCAGAAACTGTGACTTTTATTTACACAAAACAAATGATTGTCCCCTTTAGCTATAAAGTTATTACTAAATGTCTTAATGTAAAAAAGTCCAATATATTCACTCATCTTCATAAAGATGTTCAACATCTTGGGGCACCTGGGTGGCTCAGTGGGTTAAAGCCTCTGCCTTCGGCTCAGGTCATGATCCCAGGGTTCTGGGATCCAGCCCCGCATCGGGCTCTCTGCTCAGCAGGGAGCCTGCTTCCTCCTCTCTCTCTCTCTCTGCCTCTCTGCCTACTTGTGATCTCTGTTTAAAAAAAAAAAAAAAAAAAAAAAAAAATGTTCAACATCTTCGTAAAGCCAAATACATATTGAACTTACCACTTTTTTAAAATCATCTTCTGCTTCATCAAGTTTTCCTTGTTTGAGTAATAAGTGACCTCTCTGTAATCTTGCCTAGAAAAAAGGAAAGGTGTTCTGAGTACTGTGCATTTCCAAATTTTTTTAAACACGAAGAATAAAACCAAATACACTAATGAAGCATTAATGAAATTTTTATTTTTCCAATGTCCATTTATTTGACTTGGCACTCTTAAGAACAATTCCTGGAACCACTGAATGTGTATTACTTTTATTAAAATATGCTTCCTTAAAAATACTTTTTGTGCTATATCCCCCCAAATTGTAAACTCCCACCAACTAGTAACATCAATAAGCAAATGTGGTCTCTCCATACAATGGAATATCATCCAACCATAAAAAGGAATGAAGTGTTGACACATGCTACGAGATGGATGGACCTTGAGAACAATATGCATAGTGAAGAGTCAGACACAAAAGGCCACATACTGTATGACTTCATTTACATGAAATGTCCAAATAAGCAAATCCATACAGACAGAAAGATACGTGGTTGCCAAAGGCCACGGCATAAATGGGGAGGGACTGCTATAAGGGCCTAGATTTCTTTTGTGGGTATCAAAAGTGTGCTGGATCTAGACAGTGGTGATGCTTGCACAACCTTGTGAATATACTAAGACACCACTGAATTATACAATTTTAAAAAGGATGAATTTGATGGTATGTGAATTATATCTCAATTACATTTTTTTTTGCCATTGTAATAACTTTTTGTCACTACAAAAAAGCTGTGTAATTTGGGACTTTACCAATCAAAGTTCTAGAAATTATTTTGTTTTTGTTAATTTTCAGTGGACATATTCACTCTACTATAACTGAGTAACAACACCTCTTCCCTTTCCATGTGCATCACTGCCCCCCTCATTTGATATTGCTATTCATGTGCATAATCCCATCTCTTCCAAGAACACTAACGCTCTGATGACCAATGTGACCATAAGACAGAAACCACATTGATAGTCTGCTAGAAGTTATATATTACTTTTACAATATATAAAAATGTCCCTAATCCTCTGTTAAGTGCATCAACACACATAAATAGCAAGATGAAAGCCACTTCAGCTACCTAATAGCTACTATAATCCTAGGAAAATGAACTACTTAACCTTTTGAAAGGTTGTGCTTAGCTAGGTAAAGTAACAGATTAAAGAAAAAAATCTGGGGCGCCTGGGTGGTTCAGTGGGTTAAAGCCTCTGCCTTCGGCTCAGGTCATGATCCCAGGGTCCTGGAATCGAGCCCCGCATCGGGCTCTCTGCTCAGCCAGGAGCCTGCTTCCTCCTTTCTCAGTCTGCCTCTCTGCCTACTTGTGATCTCTGTCTGTCAAATAAATAAATAAAATCTTTAAAAAAAAAACAGGCTTTAGGTGGATAGAACAAAATAGGTGTGTTGAATGGGCTGTTGTGGGTCAAGAGTGAGAATCAGTTTGCCTTCTAAGGAAAATATGCAGATGAAAGGGAAAATAAATTTGATATAAAAAGAAAAAAAAAAGAAAAAATCTGACATTTAGAAATTCCTAAAATAATAATAATATTTCACACCAAATGTTCACCCATACCCTCCAGTTATCCCTAGTCCTTTTTGGAATATGGTAGGATATAAACAATAAATGAGTTACCAAATTAATTTTGTTTTGCTTGCCAAATTAATTTTAAAACCATCTAACTTATCCTATTATTTTAAGCCATTACGCTGACCTGCCAGTTATCAGGATATCCCATCAGGACTGTAAATTCCTCCATTTCTGAAGTTTCTGGGTTGGTTGGAGGGGAGTATCAGTCTAATTCACGATTGTGTCCTCACCACAAACCACTGCTTAACCGACCTATCTCCTGTTCTCTGTTCTTCCTGCTACAGCCTTAATGGGAACTACTGTCAGTCCCCTGACAGCCTTTTCATTGAACTCCAGCTTCGGCGAGCTCAGCTTCTCGATCAGCTGGTTACTCAGCCTCACATCTTGTCCTACACTCTGCCCCCCAGAGGTCTTCCCAAACCACAAAGCTAACACCACTGGCAGGCTTCTCAAAATCAGAGGCTGCACCCACTGTTCCTGTTTCACACAGACCTTTGATTCCAGAAACTTTGGCTTTCCTTGCTGCCCAGTCCACTACACCACAGCGGCTTTCTCCGTCCTCCAGCCATGCAGGCTGGTCCTCACCCTAAAAGACAAATTAACTCTTCCAAATTCCCATAAAGTTCTCCCTTAAAGAAAGTTTAGATGCACTTACTGCAGTGAAATCCATCTTCAATTCAATTACTTTAGTTAAATCAGGAAGTGCTGCTTTTGACTTGCCCATAGCTAAAAAGACAGTAGCTCTCCGGTAGTAAGCAATGTAGTTCTCTGGGTCACCATCTGAAAATTGAAATAACAAATATTAGCTCTTGGTAATTTATTCAAAAACCAAATAACCTAAACAGTACTAGAATTTGCAATTCTCTTAAGAAAGGTATTAAGAAGGGGCACCCACGTGGCCCAGTCGGTTAAGCACCTAACTCCTGACTGCAGCTCTGGTCATGATCTCGGGTGGTGGGACTGAGTCCCACACAGGGCCCTGCGCTCAGCACAGAGTCTGCTTGAGATTCTCTCCCTTCTCCCTCCCTCCCTCTCCCTCTGCCCCTCTTCCCACTTGCTCCTTCTCTTGCACCTGCTTGAGCTCTCTCTCTCTAATAAATAAATAAATAAAATCTTTTTTAAAAAAGAAAGAAAGGCATTAAGAAAAGCATTTCTTCATCAATAATGTGTCGCGTTGACTAGCAAGATCACTGCAAATAAAGGCAGAACAGGACTGGGATGCCTGGGTGACTTAGTCTTGGTTAAGCTTCTGTCTTCAGCTCAGGTCCTGATCCCAGGGTCCTGGGATCCAGTCCCGCAACCGGCTCCCTGCTCAGTGGGCAGTCTGCTTCTCCCTCTGCCTGCAGCGCCCCCGCTTGTGTTCTGTATCTCTCCCTTTCCCTCTCTGACAAATAAATACAATCTTTAAGGGGAAAAAAAAGCCAGAACAGGATTGGCAAACTAGGGTCTCTGAGCCAAATCCAACCCACAGACTTCAAATCAAGAATATCTTTTATATTTTTAAAGAGTTGCGAAAAAATAAAAATAAAAAAAATATGCACACAGAGACTGTATGGCTACAAAGCTTAAAAATTCATTATCTGGCTCTTTAAAGAAAAAGCTTGCTAACCTCTTGGTTAAAATAGTAACTATATGCAACTCATAACTTCTATAAGTATCCAATTCAGTCTTTGTCTTTGCTGAAACTTCCTTAAGTAAAATACCGAGAATGTGACTATGCCTTATTCATAGGATTTTAGAAAATCACAGACTTCCAATTAAACTGACATATTAAATGTGCAATCTCTGCTCCCTCACAAATTCCAATCAAAATGGCAGTGAAGAAATAAAGGTACAAATCTTAGGACAAAGGAGGAGAATGGAAATAAGAGCAGGGCTAATTAAGTTAACAATATTTGAAAGAAGCAATACAGATGGATACGTTGGGTTTTGAGCTAATTCCACTCTGCTCAGTGCCTACAGTTAGAAGCAAACCTTGTGCTGTCAAACAGTCCTCCTAGAAAGCAATTTTGAAACACATATGTTCTTGACCAAACCCAGCCACGTGTCTTAAATAAACATTTATGCACAGAGGTGTTCCATCATTATAAGATTTACAACTAAAACTCTCTGAAAGTTCTACCCCTGAAGGTCTTATTATTTGAAAAACAAGGCAAATGGGAATCTGTACAGCAGGATGGTATACAATCATTGAAAATCATGGTTTTGAGCAGTTGTTAATGGCACTGAACTACCTGAAGTACTGCTGGGCAAAGGAAGAGCAGGAGGACAGAGCAGGCTATGAAACCATGTACGAAAGAAGAGGTACAAATAGCCAAAAGCACCTGAAAAGATGCCTACATCACTAATCGCTGGGGAAATGCAAATCAAAACCACACTGAGACACCACTTCACATCCATTAGGATGGCTATGATAAAAAGAAAGGAAGAGGGACGCCTGGGTGGCTCAGTTGGTTAAACAGCTGCCTTCGGCTCAGGTCATGATCCCAGCATCCTGGGATCGAGTCCCATATCGGCCTACTTGCTCAGCAGGGAGCCTGCTTCTCCCTCTGCCTCTGCCTGCCACTCTGTCTGCCTGTGCTCACTCGCTCTCTCTCCCTCTCTCTGACAAATAAATAAAAATTTAAAAAAAAAAAAAAAAGAAAGGAAGAAAGAGGAAAGGAGAGAAATGCAGAGACAGATAAATGGGGAACAACTGCTTGATAGGTGCGGAGTTTCCGTCTCTGGGGTGAGGACAAAGCTCCGGAGAGAGACGGAGGGTGGTGTGGGTTGTACAAACAACAATGTGAATGTGCTTAATGCCACCAACTTCATACACTCACAAATGGTCAAAATGGTAAATTTTTGTAATATGCATTTTATTGTACTACATATTTTATTATAGTTATATTTTTGAAAAAATCAAGAGAACTGGGCATTTTAACAATTAAAAAAAAAACTTAATTTTTTTTCTCAAATCTAAAACAAAAACCATAAACAATCCATAAAACCCAGCTAAGCATCACTGAAATTTCTTTCCTAGTCAGTTTTGCTTGGAAGACAAGGGAAAAAGAGCAGTCAGCAGCCTGCATACAGGGTATTTCCTACAAAAGACTATAATTAGCCTGAAGAAAAACTAAGAAACAGAGTAACTACATTTAGAACATACTTGATACATTTTTAGGTTCAGTTCATATTCAACTTAGAATGTGCATCGAGGGAACCTGGGTGGCTCAGTGGGTTAAAGCCTCTGCCTTCGGCTCAGGTCATGATCCCAGGGTCCTGGTATCGAGCCCCGCATCGGGCTCTCTGCTCAGCAGGGAGCCTGCTTCCTCCTCTCTCTCTGCCTGCCTCTCTGCCTACTTGTGATCTCTGTCAAATAAATAAATAAAATCTTTAAAAAAAAAAAAAAAGAATGTGCATCGAATTAAATATGTGGGTCTAGTGAGCATAAGTGGCCGTGAGAATGATTTGAAACCTATGGATTTCTGACGCTTAAGTGACTGCCTTTGAATGTAAACGGAAATTCACCACAGGTCAACAGCAGTTACTGGGGCAGACAGGTTGGGTTTTCTTCTTTATACTATATATACATACTCCCAAATGTGTCACAATGAACATGAAATGCTTCTATATTCATTAATTTTAAAAAAACACATTTTCTAAGCAGAAAAGTAAATACTACAAATGACATGATTTAAGGCCTGGAGTTTACATCACACACTACCCACTTCATATATCCAAATCCTACTCGACCTCTGAGGCACAGCTTAAATGATCTATTTGATTAAGCATGTGAAGATATACCTTCCATTCCCTCAATTTCCATAGCATTCTGTAATATACTATACCTCTTACTGGGCCCATAACACTCACCACTCCCTCTGTTATTATTTATACACACACCTCAGTCTAGAGAAAACAAATTCCTTGAGTAAATTCACTTTTGTGTCTCCGTATCACCTGGCCCACAGGGACTCAAATAAAAGGAAATGGAATGATCACCACAATCAAGGCCAACACTGAGACCTGCCTAGGACAACCAAGGGACTACAAAGTCAGAACACATACAGCTTGTTTGGTCTTTCTTTCGTTTCCATAAGACACTGTAATACTTGGTCCCTTGGAGCTAGCCCAGCTTTCCCACAAGGTCTCCTCTCCCCTACCCTACCCCAGGAGCTCCTCCCTTGCTTCCGGTTTTGATTCTTGATTTTTTTTTTGAGAAAGACTTCTATTTTGTTTCCCTTCCCTAGTGTCACCTTGACACTAGGAACCATGGCAAGAAGGAACCATGCCAACATCAGCCCAGCCACAGATCAAGGAAAACATTTCCCAACCTCCGGATGAATGTGGCTCCCTTCCCATGGGTCTCCCTTCCAGAGCCAGGTCTGTAAACCTGGGGAGCAAATGGTTTGTTGCCACACTCTGTTCAGCCCAGAAGAGGTTTTTTTTGTGTGTTTTTTGTTGTTGTTGTTGTTTTTAAAGATTTTATTTATTTATTTGACAGAGAGGCAGGCAGAGAGAGAGAGAGGAGGAAGCAGCTCCCTGCTGAGCAGGGAGCCCAATGTGGGGCTCGATCCCAGAACCCTGGGATCATGACCCGAGCCGAAGGCAGAGGCTTTAACCCACTGAGCCACCCAGGCGCCCCCCAGAAGAGGTTTTTGTCAGAGGGTACCAAAGAGGAAGAGGGCCGAGCTCTCTGCTGGTCCTGTCCAGTCAGTCTGGTCCCAGCAGTCCGCCCGAGTTGGCACAGAGGGTCTGGCCGACACTGCCATCTCCTGCTTTTGGAAGAGAAGCTGCTCGGAGATTCTGACCTCGCTGGTCCGGGGCAGTTTTCCATTGGGCGTGCTTCCCACCCCGCAGGCAAAGCAAACATCTGGTCACACAGCCCCTTTTTCCCTGCCAGCCGCCCCACGCAGGGATTCCAGAGAATGGACGTACCTCTTAGAGAGATGTGCCTTGCAGGATATTTAGATCATTCTCCATATGAAATTAGCAATGGCATCTGCAAACACAGATGCTGCTTCTTTTGAACTCTGAATCTAATTCTTTCAAGAAAAGAAGAATGCTTAGTGCTAATGTCGGGCATTTTATCAGGGCAGCACTTTCACTAAAAATTGCATTGAACTTCGATTTGGGAAAAAATTGACCATTTCGGTCTATGCAAAAAAACCTCCAAGGAGGATTATGTATGATATTAAGTTTTTTTTTGTATTAAGGTTGCTTTTGTATTAAGTTTTTTTGTATTTTTGTATTAAGTTTTAGATTACATATATATTAAAAATGTCTATATAAAATAATTCTGGAGCATTTACTTTCAGTTGCTTTATTCTTCAGTTTTTGGGTATTTTTTAAGACATGAAGTGGGATTAGAAGCTCAATTTTTAACAAAAAACCTACAAAAATAAAGAATCAAATGATAATGGCTCAACGTGTGAATCAAGAATCAATATTCTAGGGGCACCTGGGTGGCTCAGTGAGTTAAGCGTCTGCCTCCAGCTCATGTCATGATCTCAGGGTTCTGGGAGTGAGCCCAGCATCAGGCTCCCTGCTCAGTGGCGAGTCTGCTTCTCCCTCTGCCTGCTGCTCCCCTGCTTATGCACTCTCCTTCTTCTCTCAAATAAATAAAATCTTTAAAAAAAAAAAAAATCAACGTTCTTAGCTGTATAGGGTCACCCGAATGGCAAAACAAAATAGCTTCACCTTATATATTCACCTTAAAATAACAAGTTCCTAAAACCATGTCCATTCCTGTATCACTGTGCATGCAGCAGCAACTGAATGAGGATTGGTTTAAGAAATTCAGGTTTATGGGGCGCCTGGGTGGCTCAGTGGATTAAGCCCTCTGCCTTCGGCTCAGGTCATGATCCCGGAGTCCTGGGATAGAGCCCTGCATCAGGCTCTCTGCTCAGCGAGGAGCCTGCTTCCTCCTCTCTCTCTGTCTGCCTCTCTGCCTACTTGTGATCTCTATCAAATAAATAAATAAATAATCTTAAAAAAAAATTCAGGCTTAGTTTCTCATAATACAAAATCTGATAAGCCTGAAAATAATCACTTACCCTGTTATCCATTCAATACATAATACAGCTCATTATTTAAAATTCTTGTAAGTCTACCTATAGAAATACTAGATTTCATTTGAAAACATGTCTTTCAAATTATTATACTAGTTTATTAGAAATTTGAACATGAGGAGTGCCTGGGTGGCTCAGTCAGTTAAGCGTCTGCCTTCAGCTCAGGTCATAATCTCAGGGTCCTCGGATCCCTGCTCAGCGAGGAGTCTCCTTCTCCCTCTGCCCCTCCCTGACACTTGTGTTCTCTCTCTCTCAAATAAATGAATAAAACCTAAAAAAAAAAAAGAAGAAAGCAAGAAAGAAAGAAAGAAATGAACATGAGAATTAGATTTAAAGTCTAATCCTCAAACTACCAAACAACTAAAATATGAGAAAATCAGCCATAAAAAAATAAACACACACACAACTATTATGTGGAAAAAATACATCAGAAAGTCAATTACAGATGATGCAAATAGTGGCAGTGGAAAGCAGAATAATCACCACCCTTGCCTAGATACAAAAAATTTTTATTCTTGCTCCCAGCTAACCCAACTCTACCCCTTCATTCAAATTTTTCCTGAGTACCTACCGGAGATTAAAATAATGACTAAAGAGGATACTACCTATCCTTAAGATGTGGTGGATACACACAAGCAAACCCACAGTGGACTATTACTCAGCCATAAAAAAGAATACTTGGCCCTTGCAACAACATGGATGGACCTAGAGGGTATTATGCTAAGTGAAATAAGTCAGAAAAAGACAAATACCATATGATTTCACTTTTTTTTTTTTTAAGTAATCTCTATACCCAACATGGGGCTCAAGATCAAGAGTTGCACACTCCACTGACTGAGCCCATCAGGCACTGCTTCATTTATTTCATTTTTGAAGATTTAATTTTTAAATAATCTCTACACCCAAGATGAAACCAGAACTTACAACCCCGGGATCAAGAGTCTCATGAACTGAGCCAGCCAGCTACCCTCCTTATGACCTCACTTATTATGTGGAATCTAAAAAACAGCATAAGCAAAAAAAAAAAAAAAAGGGGGGGGGGGGGCTCTTAAATACAGAGAACTGGTGGTTGCCAGAGGGGTTAGGGTAGAGAGATGGGTGAAAGAGATAAAGGGGATTAAGAGGCACAAACTTGCTCATTTTATAAATAAGTCATAGAGATGAAACGCACAGCATGGGAATATAGTCAACAACAATGTAATGACATCGTATGGTGACAGACGACCACCCTTACTGTGGTGAGCACTGGATCAGGAATAGAACTGTGAAATCAATATGTTGTATAACTGAAACTAATATAACATGTGTGCCAATTATACTTCAACACAGATAATAATAATGATACTGACTATAATAATAATATTCTACCTATCCCTAAGAAGTTCACAGTCTTTTAAGTTAGAATGTGGCATTTGGAAAGTTACTAAAGTAGTCTTTGTTCCCTTCTGTCTAAATGTGAAGAGTAATGCCCATTCCCATTTCACAAATGAGGTACAAGTTTGATGAGAAAACATCATGATATGTTCAAGTGACAAATAAATGTAGACATGGATTTTGTTTTTTGATTTCGGAAAACCATAAATGGGATACTAATTTTCTTACCAAGTGAATGGGGACACCTCTCATTTAGAAATGCCCACCATTTAACCTACCAGATTGGACATTCATTCCTGCCAGATATAGATAGCTAAGACATTCTGTTAAATCTATCAAAAAAGTGACTTCAGATCCCAGAATTCATTATCTCCATAAGATCATGCTGCGGGAATAAGAGTCAGTGCATTTTCACACTGCACTGCAGTTTCTCTAATGATAAATCGCTAAACAAAACTTGTGTCTGACTGCTTCGTAACACTAAAATAAATGCAAAGAAGACTATTGGAAAGTGGTCAACATTCTTCCTCAAATCAGTTTCCAACAGATCAAGAATGTTTTCATCAGTTCATAAATCTTAAAACTTCTGCCAAAAAATATTCATATGTCTGATACAAAAAAACTTCAAATCAATCCCTGACACAGCTATACCATACTGTAGAAACAATTTGTGTTGCTACTGAATTTTAATAAACCTTTTACTGTGTTAAAAATGTAATCATAAAACATACCAAGCCCAAGTAATTTTCGAAATGTACCTAGCAATTTTTCAAAAATGAAAACAGAAGAGTGCCACAACCATAAATAATGTCAGCTATAGCATTACAATAAAAACGATCTGCTGATAACTCCCAGTGCTGCCAGTCAAATTCTACTGCAAACCTTAACATCAATTTCTAATCACAGAAGTTAAAGAAAGAAAGTACATCACAAAACTGGGAAGTTGGAAAGTACAGTAAGTGAGTAAACAATGAGCTCTTTACGCAGTCAGCAGTCAGCGTAAAGCGATGTATTAAAGCGCGAATGCCATCCCCCAGCGCAGCAGAGCTCCACGGCCCGCAGCAGTAGGCACACAACACGCCAGTCCACCAGTCAGGAGACCTGGACATGGTCACTGCTGGGGAGGGGCACCCCCTAATTCACTGGGCTGCCCGAAGCAGCCAGTATGGCCACACTACATCTGATCTTTGGTAAAGGAGACATCGAAAAGGAGGCTCTAAAGCTCTTTTCTGATAAACACACATACACATCTCCTAAGAGATTCGATGCACCATGACATCACCCCTCCCGTCACTATCTCCTGTGTACTGCCATCATAGACAATTTAAACTTTATTTTCTACAGTTAGTTATGACCAGTGTTTTACACAAACTAAAATGATGTAATGTCCCAAACTACACAGGTCCCCCTCAGAAATTATGACATGGGCGCCATCTGAGAACTGCTGCACCCGACCAAATCATGACGGACAGAAGGACACGGCGAGTTCCGAATGCACAGTAGGGCTTCGCTTTCTCCCTTCACTGAATTCCACAAATCAATTACCACGTTATAGCTTTACTAATTTACATCTTTCAGTGAATACAATCGTATTTTATTGGGTATTCTGGGAAAGAGCCATCTCAACAATTCTTGTACAACAGTGAAGCTAAAGAAAAATGGGCAGTTGTTTGAAACTACTGTAACAATATTACATGGCCCTAACGGTTCTGCTAAATTGAGATTAAAGAAAGCAAATAATAAAGTATAAAGTGGGTAGGAGGTCTACATTTCTGCAAATATTCTTGCACTACTAGGGAAGAATCAGCATTCTTTTTTAAGACATGCTCTATCTAAGACAATAATGGAAATTCTTTTTTCATTCTCATGCTGCAGCACTGAAGAGAGTTCAAATCAGCAGAAAAGTGTGGCCTCAGTAATGACACAGTCACACAGCATTCCATCTCTATAGAAAAGTAACTTGCGCAAATTATTGTGCCAATCACCCACCACTTCCCAAGGTAAGCTAATCGCAAAAATGAAAAAATTTCCAAATAGAAACCTCACATAGTTAAGAAAATCCTGTTAACACATCAAGTCTGTTTTTTCAAACTGTTAATTTTCAGAGACATAAAAATTGTATTTCTACATACCTTACATGTGTAATTGTACCCTATTTTCAAAAAAATCTTTATATACATTATTCTCACCCAACCTTCACAAAGAAATCCCTTTTTGGGTAACATAGTGAAAACTTCTAAGAATATGCAGGTAACTTGTTTAAGCCAAAATTTACTTACATAACTTGACCAATAATACAGCATTATCAAGTGGCAGAGCCAAGATTAAAATCTAGGTTTCCTATTATTCCAGAGAGCTAATAACATCAGTAATGAAAATCTGAGTTTTCTTTTTTTTTTTTTTAAGATTTTATATATTTTTTTTGACAGAGAGAGAGACCACAAGTAGGCAGAGAGGCAGGCAGAGAGAGATGGGGGGCAGGGAAGCAGGCTCCCTGCTGAGCAGAGAGCCCGATGTGGGACTCGATCCCAGGACCCTGAGATCATGACCTGAGCTGAAAGCAGAGGTTTAAACCACTGAGCCACCCAGGCGCCCCGAAAATCTGAGTTTTCAAAAAAGCATGAAGAAAAATATTGCCAAACCAAAATCTAATCATGTTCTGTTTACAAAGTAAATTTTAAGAGTAGGATGATAATTTTTCTGGTGAGAAGAACCAGATAATTAATAATTATCTTATTAAAAATATACACCAAAAAAAAACCCCACATTATTAACTCGCAGTTAACTTGTTACTCTTAATCATCCCAAATATAGGTAAGAGTGTATAAATTAATTTTAAAAAGGATTCAGAAAAGTCAATGTCAGAAAGTCCTAACACAAAAGTGTATACAGTGACTCCTAAGAAAATCCTTTAAGTCCTCATTTAGAACCCATGTATTGTGGCCATCTCGTTTCTCTCGGTCCCAACACTGAAAGGTGCAAAGACCGCTGACACTACAGACAAAAGCAAATGAGCAACAGAACGGCCTAGAGATGGAGGAAGTTTGACCAACACAGAAGAGGCAATGGACGGCAGGAACCCCCAAAGGCCTCATAGTAAAATAATTACACCAATGTTCTCAAGTCATCAAGAAAATTAAACCATCTTCAGTGAAATCTTTAAGGGGGGCAAAAAACTATATAATACAGTGAGAAAAACTCTGTCAAAATTACCTTGAATTATTCTTGGTACTTACAGTAGAAAGTCCAAGTTATCTGGAAAATTCTCTTGTGTTAGACACGTACGTATTTAAGTATTATGTGTTTATTAATCTATTTCACCCAGAATCCTGCAAATATTTTTAACTGTTTTCTTTAAACATTAAACAGTGTTTATTTCCAATGTTATCCAAAGAAGGAGCTGTTAACCAGACTTCATTCACTGGAATGGCCTCTGAGGGTTTTGGTTCCAAGATACAAACCTACTGCAGCATGAAACTGGGATAAAGCATCAGCTAGCTGTCCAGCTGCAAGTAACTTCTTGCCCAGTTCAAGATGTTTCTCAACATCTGCATTTACTCCACATTCAGCACCTAAAAACAACAACAACAAAAATAAGTTAACTTTCCATGACCAAGATTTAATTCTGAAGAATAAAATGTTAAAAAATATGGGGCACCTGCGTGGCTCAGTTGGTTATGCATCTGCCTTTGGCTCAGATCAATGATCCCAGGGTCCTCGGATCACCCTGTGTTGGGCTCCCTGCTCAGCGGAAGGTCTGCTTCTCCATCTCCCATTGCCCCACCCCTCATCTTGAAGGCGCAGGTGCACGCATGCACTATCTCTTTCCCTCTCTCTCAAATAAATAAAATCTTTAAAATATATATACAGTTATCTGCTTCAGGAATCTGCTCAGATAAGAAGAGTCACAGAAGCTAAAGAGTGACACAGAAAAGGTAACAACAGGGGTGCCTGGGTGGCTCAGTGGGTTAAAGCCTCTGCCTTCGGCTCGGGTCGTGATCCCAGAGTCCTGGGATCGAGCCCCGAATCAGGCTCTCTGCTCAGCCGGAAGCCTGCTTCCTCCTCTCTCTCTGCCTGCCTCTCTGCCTGCTTCTGATCTCTGTCTGTCAAATAAATAAATAATATCTTTTTAAAAAAAAAAAAAGAAAGAAAAAGAAAAGGTAACAACAAAGCCCAGTGCTTCGTTTTACAGAGTGCAAGCAACTCTAAAACATACACATTATCAGCCTGGTCAATCAAAAGAATGTAAGCAGTCTCCAAAATAGAAGGGAAACTGCCCACCACAATAGTAGTAAAAATGTGTCAAACAACAAAATCATAATTGCTTTGTTAAACTAGAATTTCATTTTTTTTTAAAGATTTATTTATTTGACAGAAAGAGCACGAGTAGGGGAAGCGGCAGGCAGAGGGAGAGGGAGAATCAGGCTCCCTACTGAGCAGAGAGCCAGACGTGGGGCTCGATCCCAGGACTCCGGGATGGTGACCAGAACCGAAGGTAGACACTTAACCCACTGAGCCACCCAGGCGCCCCCAGAATTTCATTTTAATGAGTATTATCAAGTGCACTCTAATATTCAAGGACTTACTGAGCATCTACAACACGCCGGGCACTAATCTAGGTATTTGGGGTAAGTGAGCAAAACAAACAAAACCCTCTGCCACTCATGGAGCTGGACATTACGGAGGGAGGAGACAGACTTAAGAAATACATAAATTATAGAGTATGGGAAGTAAAAAGTGTCATGGAAAGAGTCAGCCATGTGAGGTCATCAAAAGTGCTGGGGCTCTCAGTATTAAACAAGGTGGTCAAGGGTAGATCTCACTGAGAAACTGACATCTGAGCAAAGACTTACTCAAAGCAAAGTGAGGAACTCACATGCAGATAGGGAGAAAAAGAGCTTTCCAAGAAGGACCAGTGCAGGGGTCCCAAGTCAGGAGCATGGCAGGTTACGTTCCGAAAAGAGCAGGGAGGCCAGGATGGCTACCCCAGAGCAACAAGGAAGACAGTCCTGTAAGAGGAGGTCAAAGAAGTAGAGGGCCTGACTGTGTATAGCTCTGGCTTCACTCTGGGTAAAATGGGGGGCTAATGAGGAATTCTGAGTAGAATAACATGATCTGACCATCTACGCCAATTATCGGTGTATTACCGATACTCTGAATTCATCCTTCAGTATCTGGCTTTAAAAATGAACTGGTTTTGGGGATGCCCGGGTGGCTCAGTTGTTAAGCATCTGCCTTCAGCTCAGGTCATGATCCCGGGGTCCTGGGATCGAGCCCCACGTTGGGCTCCCTGCTCAGCGGGAAGCCTGCTTCTCCCCCTCCCACTCTCCCTGCTTGTGTTCCCTCTCTCGCTGTGTCTCCTCTCTCTGTCAAATAAATAAACACAATCTATTTTTTTAAAGGACTGGTTTTTAAGCATATCTTCTTTTTTTTTTTAAGATTTTATTTCTTTATTTGACAGAGGGAGAGATCACAAGTGGGCAGAGAAGCAGGCAGAGAGAGAGGGGGAAGCAGGCTCCCCGCTGAGCAGAGAGACCGATGCGGAGCTCGATCCCAGGACCCCGAGACCATGACCTGAGCCGAAGATAGAGGCTTCAACCCACTGAGCCACCCAGGCACCCCAAGCATATCTTCTTTATACTGCGCACAATATTATACTCTGTCACAATAAAATGTACCAAAGGGGCACTGCAGGGAGGACACTTTCTGGATCTTGTTGCTATCTTTATTTTTTTTCTGGCTCCTGCTACATGGTGCATATGGGGAGGATATCCACTGGTGCCCTATCCTAGCCATATGCCTTACAGGTCCAGTCCCTCGGCACCCTGGCAGCCTTGACTGGGCACTATCTCCCAAGCAGGACCTTATGCACGCTAGGCTGCATGCCTACAACAGCACCCCAACTTCCCACACACACAGGCCAACCAATCTGGGCTGACCCATACCTGAGAAAGTTATTTCCTACTTGCTCATCTAGCGTGGACCAGCTCTAGTCCCAACAACTCAGTCAATTTCCCTATCAGCAGCTTTAGGTTGCACCTATACCTTCTCCAGTAAGATCTAAACCCCAGACTTGAGTAGGGGGATCCCCTCTCAGTTGGCCTTTTTTGGGGGACCATCTGTTAGTCATAGAATATCCTATAGAGCTTTCTTTACATCTTTATAGGTTTTCTCCTATCATAACTTAACAATTCTTTATATTAAACTTTCCTCTTTTAAATTATCCTGTGGTCTCTGTTTCCTGAATGGACCCAGACTTATATACTGTTGACACTAGGGAGTGGTCCTAGCAGAGAGACAAAGGTAGGTTTTGAGGACTGGTTTAGTCATGCCCTTGAGCTTGAGTGCAGTCCCAGCTCACTGTCAATGAGAAATAAGAGGTCAGTAATCCACAGCAGGTATTAATATCAGAGTTAATCAAGATACCATTTGTGGTTGACAGCAGTCACTTGCTAACTGGAAAACCAAGGACGTGGCACGTGGCCCCAGTGGCAGTAGTGGTGAAGGTAAGGACTGTGGTGTGGGGGATTCTTTTAAGTGCACTAGAACACTTACAGAGGGACAGAACCAACTAGCTTGAACACTCAGCTCAAGTTTCCCTCGTGAGCTTCCACGGCAGCCCTAAAACAATCTCCTATATTGGGTAGCCAAAGAGCTGATCTAGCTGAAAATCAAACACAAAATTTAATTTAATGTGTGTGGAAGGGTGCATACGGAAACTGAGAAGCCAAAACATCTCTTACAGTGAGCATGATATTAAGCTATTCGGGTTGCTAAACAGACACTGCAGGACAAAAAGATCAGAACAGCCATCTCTTGGGGGAGGTGTGAGAAAGGACAGCCCGGGAAGGGGCAGGAGAGAACATGATAATGCGCTAATCTTGACAGAGGTACAGGGTACACAGGGATGTGCAATTATCAAAACTTAGCAAATAGATACTTAAAAATATAGATAATCATGGGGCGCCTGGGTGGCTCAGTGGGTTAAAGCCTCTGCTTTCAGCTCGGGTCATGATCCCAGGGTCCTGGGATCGAGCCCCACATCCGGCTCTCTGCTCAGCAGGGAGCCTGCTTCCTCCTCTCTCTCTCTGCCTGCCTGTCTGCCTACTTGTGATCTCTGTCTGTCAAAATAAATAAATAAAATCTTTAAAAAAAAAAA